>AUXI01000429.1:0-20390 GCA_000482105.1 Crithidia acanthocephali | reverse complement strand
CTTCTTTTCTTGTTCTCTGTTTCAGTTGACACGGTTGTGTCTTAGTTGTCCTTTCTTTCATCAGTATCACTTTTATCATTACTACAAATCTTATTATTTAGGTTCTATTATCAAAATTATTCTTATATTGTGAATTCTCAACGGCGTTGTCATATTCGATTGGGTACAACATGTTTGTTGGAAGAATGATGAAGTAAAAAAAACAACAACAATTAAAGCACACTAAGGATCGACTGCAGATGAGCGAGGTGGTTGTCAGCACAGCGTCTGAGTGTTTTGAGAGAATGCACCTTATCATGTGAGCTGTGTTTTTGTGTAGTTGAAGCGGTAGTCAAGACCGGATGGAAACATTCGCAGCGAAGTAGAAACCACCTCGCACGTACAGTGGTGAAGCTCTACTGCCGCACGAGGCCGATGAAGGAGGCAAAGTGCACTTCTGCGGTGCTAAAAGCAACCAGCTCTTGTTGTGTCACGCATGCGATCACACCGTGTAAGCTACAAAAAAAAAACTATGCGAACTGTGTTGGAGCTCTTTTCCTGCTTTTACCTCCACTTTCACCCCTCTCTCTCTTTCTCCTGCTCTCGATTTTACTCCTTTTTCTTCTTCTGCTCAATAACAACACCTCGTCCCCAGTTTAACTGCCTTTCTTTCTCTCTAATCGAAGTCATCTTTCTTCCCTCTCAGCTTTCTTAAGACAGCACTGCCAGTGAGCATCCTTGCACCACCCCCGAGCGTCTTTTGATTTGTCGGCGTTAGTCTGCAATAGACCCCTCTTGCTCTACGCCCTCGCTACAAAGGCAGAAAAAGATTTTTTTTTCATCTTTTCTATTTCTTGTTACCTTTCTCTTACTCCCATTTTTTCCTAATACTCTTCTTTTTCTTTCTGACAGCATTTTTTACTGTTCTGTACCTTTCTTTTTCTATTCAAAGTGGACCTGAAGACCTCCAGAAGCCATCATTTACATTTTATTGTCCCTTTGCATCTAATCCTCTCCTTTCGTCGTGTTCGTACGGACTTGTTGACAACAAATCAAACTGGTAAGACGACCCAGCATTGAGCATAGAAGTGCTTTGCTAGTCTTTTTGCGCATTTGTTTTGTCGGATACCTTTTTTTTCTCTCCTCTTTCATCTGTTTTATTGTTGTTGGAATTCATCACTGAACCGTTTCGCCTCCTGTCACATTCTCTCTACATTTGCAATTAAAAAACTGCAGTTTAGTTTGCTTTTTCTGGGACGGAAGCTGGTGGATCGCAAGCAGTACCTCTTTTTCCTCCCTTTTTCTGATACTCTAAAAAAAAAAAAAACAAACAAGCAGAAAAACAACCACCGAAATACAAAAAAAACAGTAAATACAAATTGTGAAAAGTACTTAGTGGCAAGAACTGTTTTTCATAGGGCTCAAGAGTCGAAACCTTGTGTTGTCCAGAAGACGTTGTTTTTAAGGCTACATATATAGCAGACCAAGCAAAGATACTCTTTTTAAATTTTTAGTTGCACTGACGAAGCTTGACGAGCGACGGCCATTTGAGAAAGCAGACTTCTGTTTTACCTCTACTGTCTCTCAGTTTCCAACAGGAGATAAATAGCTCTTCGACGAATTTTTTTTTTTTTTTGCAGCTTAAAGAGAAGCTGACAGTGTTTTAGTCCCCTGGCTAATTCAAAAGCTCCATTCCTTTTTCTTTCTGTCTTATCATCTTTTCTTTTTTTGTACGTGTCAACTAGTTTTTTTTCTTTACCATAGCAACTTGTTTGCTCGTTTCTGAAGCGTATAAGCACCAGGACGACAAGCACATTTGCATACTCCAAGCAAAAAAAAGAAAATTGTCACCAGATAGTGCTGAACGCATTACGACTGTTTTTCCTCCTTTTTCTTTTTGTGCTTCATTGAATAGTCAAAGAGACCTGATCACGGTGCCACAGCACGTCGCGGGACTCCAACTCTCTTGAACACAGCTGTCATCGGAGGTAGACGTGTGTTACAGTGCTGCAGTGAACGAACGCCACCGGGAAATACCGTGCATTAGTTTACTAGCCACACTTCGATTCCTTTTTCACTTTTTTCGTTTTCTTTTTTTTTGTCTCTTTCTATTAATTGGACAACTGACTGCCATTCATTTGCTTTTCGTGTCACGTGATTCTCCATCTTTTTTCTGTTTTGTGATCTATCTTTCTCTTTTTTTTTTAAAGTCCCGTTTCTTTTTTTTTGTGAAGCCTGACTCATTCTGATCTCCCACGTTAGAGAGAGAAACACACTGTGATTGAGCGTGTGCTATATTGCGTGCACCTCTTTGGCAGTGCCTCTTTGTCTCTTTTCCGGATACCGAATCGTTGCCTCGCTTTTTAACCAAACGCAGCTGCTCCCTTCTTTTTTCTCCTTCTAAACTGTGAACACAACCCTTTTTTTTCTTCTGTTTTATTTTTGCCGGTGTCTAAAGCCAGCTTTGCATCAAATAAAGCTCCCCTTTCGGTCTTCATATTTCTCTTCCCTTTACGTGCATTCGTCCACAAAGCTCTGAAATCAAAGGAGGCTCTGCGCAGCAACGCATAACGGACAAAAACCACCAAAGACTATAGGTATCGTCTTTCTTTTTCTTTTTCTCTCCCATTACCATCCCTTAACATACATATCAAAAGGAGCGTTGCTGTGTTTCTTTCTCCCTTTTTGTTTTTCCCAGCTTGACCGACCACAGTTGGTGATAGCTTAGCGTAAGAGCTCATTAGGTTCCATTTTTCCTCCCTGAACTAGAAGAAGCATCAAGAAAAAAAAAATTGTACACACTCAAGTAAAAACTCGTGAGGTCCTTTTTTTTTCTGTTTCGTTTTTAGGTTGTTCACGATACCTCAACAATTACACCAAAATCTAGTACCACAAAGAACACACTTCTGGTTTTTGCAGTAGTACTCACCCCATATCTTGCTTCTCCGCTGCTTCGATCTGCCCCAATCTACCTCACTGATTCGCAATCAAGCACTGCACACAAATACACATAAATAAAAGGATAAATAAGAAAAAGGAAGAAGAGCAACACTCCACCATACAAAGGATCCACGAGATTTTTTTTGTTTTCACACCTCTATTGCTATTATCCATAGTCAAGTAATCATGGGCTGCGCACCAAGCGCGGAACTGCTGGCGGAGGCTCCGTTCCGTCCCCCGCAGGGCGGTGTCCGCCAGATCGCGCTCATCCCGATTGTCGAGCAGTTCTTCCCCACCCCGGACTGCCCCCTCTTCAAGCAGCTCTACGAGGCCTACACCGACCCATCGGTGCGCTACTACGTGCGGCCGAACTTCGAGGGGGCCAACGGCGATCTCAGCCGCATCCCGGACGTCGTTAACTCACGTGCGCAGTTGCACCACCTACTGCTGGAGCTGACGGCTCAGGGTCTCTTCACGACCAACGCCGATGTCCGCGCCACCTACGCGAAGGGCGATATATACCGCATCCGGCCAATCCTATGTGCCGTGGTGTTTCTCTACGAAGGGGCCAACTACGTGCCGGAGGGCAGCGTGCAGCTCCCCACCCACGGCCGCGGGCCCTCCGTCTTTGTGAAGGTGATTGGCGTCGTCGGTGACACCTCAACGATGCTGCACAAAGCCGGTGACCCGCGCATCCCACGCACCCCCTCGGACACGCTGAAGATGCAGACGCTTATCACCAAGTCTGCTGGCGACCACAACATGTCCCGTGTGGTGCTGCTGGCGGCGTACATCTACTACCACCAGTGCGTGGAGGTGATTGGGCTGCCGAAGGTTCCTTCCATGGCCGCCTGCTTCACGTGCTTCAAGACGAACATTCCCTTCCTGTGCTTCCTGCGCGAGATGCGGGACCGCACGGTGAACGTGCTGGAAAGCCCGAAGGACTCGAAGTTCTACATTGACGATCACTGCCTGCACGGTGCGGTGACGCAGGAGTACGTGGACCTAATGATGCCGGCCTTCTCTTACTACTTCGTCTCCTTCCTCAACGCGAAGTCGGAGCAGCGGATGAAAAAGCAGCTCGCCCACCAGCAGCGTGCCAGCGGCATTCTCCGCGACACCCCATCGGATAGCAAGAGCGCCTCCACTTCGGTAGCACCCTTTAGCGGCAACAGCACCAGGAGCGACGGCTCGCACCACAACGAGGCAGGTGCGCCGGCGGACCAGACGGTCACCGCACGCATCACGCAGGCCGCGCTGACGGCCGCAAAAGCCGACGCGGCCACTGACGGCACGCACAGCGCGGCTCCTAAAGTCACCTACATCGTGAAGGGCTATCTGACGCGACCGGCCACGACGCTGTCGGCGTGGAGCTGCGCGGCGAATGAGGTGTACGTGGCGTGTGCGGCCGGCACCGTGACGGTGGTGGACCGACGGTCCGTCGATGCAGCGGACGGGCCGACGCACACGCCGTCGCTCAATCAGCCGGCTGGGGTGGAGGAAATTGAGGAGGAGCGTGAGACGCCGACGTCGACGCGTGCCGTCGTGGAAACGTTCTCGGTTCGTCGTGGTGACATCCTCGCTTTCTACTCTCCCGCATCGGCGGACGGTGCGGCCACTGGCACGGATGCGGTGGTGGTGGATGCGGAGACGGCGGAGACGACGGACAAGCCGCGTTTCTCGGATGGCTACGACACCGACTCGATGGAGTCCTCACACAACGACCTTCTCCAGCTGAACACAGACGACGACTCCGCGCTGCCGTCGCCGTCCATGTCGAGCATGTCGAAATCTGAAGAGGGGAAGGAGTCGGCGGTGCTGCTGCGCAAGGGCAGCTGGCGCGTGGACGACGACATCTACATCGAGAGCGTGCTGCTGTCGCTGGTGCGGGATGAGTGCAAGCTGGCCCGCGAGGCGAGCGTCGACGACCCCCGCTGGGTCCACGATGACGAGCGGAACTGCCCGGTGCACGACGGCTCTTTTTACGTGTGGCACTTCCACCGCGGGCAGGAGAACTTTTTCTACGGCACGGTGCCGAAGTTCGCGAACACGAATCGGACGCAAGGTCGCGGCGGTGGTGCCTCGGGTATTCGCGCGCTGCGCAACGGCGGGGTGCGCGTGAATAAGAACGGTGTGCTGATGGACGCACACGCCGGTGGCCAAGGCAGTGGCGCAAAGCGCATGGACAACAGCGGCAGCAACAGCAAAGGGAGCAATGGCGGCTCCGCTGGGCAGCAGCCGCACCTGAGCCTGCCTATGGTGCTCCCGCACTACACTTCATCGGCGGACTCGACAGAGATGGCGATGCACCACCGCCTACTACCGCAGCAGCAGCAGCAGCAGTCACAGGAACAGCCGCCGTCTTACGTCGCCTCTCACGCCAGCTCCACCGCCGGCACAGGCGCGCACATGTCCAACCCGCTTCAAGGCAGTGGACCGATGTACGTTTTTCAGAACGGCAGCGTGGCGCAGGCGACAGCAGCACCCACCGCAGCACCAGCTGGTGGCCAGTACATCTACAGCGTGCCCTACATGATGCCAGCACCGTCACCGCAGTTCGCCATGACAGGCCACGGCCCGCAAGGAATGCCGCCAGGTGCCTACATGACATCTCAAGGTCCGGCGCAGGCGCACGGCGGCACGTGGGTGTCGATGCCTGGTCCTGTGATGCCGGGACAGCCTTCGTACGGCATGGGTGAATTCCTCAACTCCCCCAGCTTCTCCGGCTCCACCACCATGTCGTCTTCGATGACGAACCCGTCCACGGCGGTGCCGTACATGATGAACGCACAGGGCCAGTTGGTGCCGCTGACGAGCGTGATGATGGACAAGACGCCACCGACAGCGATGCAGGCGGCCTCCAACTCTCCGCCCGCACCGCAGATGCCTAGCTACGTTGTGATGAACGGCCAACTGTGTGTGCTGCAGCCTGCCACTGCTGCCGCCGCACCGCCTCCGCCACCGCCACCATCGGCGATGCAGTATCGCATGGCCGCGCAGCCGCAGCCCCAGCAGCCGTACATGAGCAACATGGTCTACATCCAGCGTTGAAGGGGTGTTTACGGTAGCAGAGAGAGCGGCTTTCTTTTCCCAGTCAAACTGAAATCGGGCGGCTGTGCCCGTCCACGATCCTTGCTCTCTCTTTTCCTTCGCCTCCATTGTGAAGGGAATGGCAATGGAAGACAAACAGTTTGCCTTTCCTTTGTTATCTTCTTTTTCCTCTCTCTCTTCTCTTTGTGTTAAACTTTTCACGTCAATTATTATGTAAATGGGTGTGCTTTGCGTTTTTCTCTCCATGAAGAGGCAACACCAGGCACTCTTTTGTTTTCCTTTCAAACAACCTTTTTCCCCCCCTACTAACTACTATTGGGTCACGCTCTCCAATTCTCTTTTAATGCTTTTCCTTTTAAGCAATTCTTCTTTTTTTTAAATTTCTTCTGACATTTCATATTTGTGTTTTTCTTCTTAACCAACGGTTTTTTTTATCCCTGCCCTTCTCAACACCACTCTCCCTCCCTCTTTCTCCTAACGTCTTTGTGTGTTAAGATTGCCTCTTTTCTTTTTTTGCTAGTTTCTGTTCCAAGCGAGCACTAAGCTCCTCAAGGTACAGCGTGACAAGTTCTTTTCTTCTTTTCCTTGCTTTTTCTTTTTCACATCAACGACAATGTGATCTGTCAAAGTCCGCAAGCATCCCCGTCGCAACGGAGTCATGATGCAGATACTGTTGAAGCAATCGAAAGAGCTGCAATTCTCTCTTTTTTTTCTTCTCACTATAATCGTGTTCTTCTTTTGTCACTATATATTGAGGCTCCTACCCTCACCACAAAAGCTACAGCAGTAAATGAAACGTGCCTTCTTTTTTTTCTTTTTTATTGATCGTGCGCTTTGTATGCAGCGTCAAAGCTGCCATTTTTCTTTTCCTCCTTTCTTGCACGTTCGCTACATGTTGTTGGTGCTTTAAAGCACGTCTCGTTTTCCCCCCTGGTTACATGCTTTCTCTTTTCTCCTCTTCCTTTCCAGCCCCGATTGGGTATCTATCACTCACCGTCCCTTCTTTTCAGTGAATACAGAGTGTTTGGTAGCAGAGCGGAAGCTGACTTCAACGCGCGTTTTCCTTTTTCAACTTCTTGTGTGTTCGATTCTCTCTCTGCCGACCTTTTTTGATGCTGTAGCTGCTGGAAAGAAGACCATGTCACTCTTTCCTTTTTTTCCCTCTCATACAGGCACAGCTTATTGTCAACTTGAAAGCGATGCACCTAGAGTTTCTGTTTTCTATATATCAATTATTCTCCCTATGGCTTCCTGTCTCTGTGAACTGCACAGAGGCTCTTTTTTCGAGTTGATATTTCCTCAGAGCCAGGTATCATTTCGTGTCGATGCTGGCTCGCATAAGCGCTCTTTTTTCTGTCCTTTTCTGTCTCCTTTTTGTTATCAATTTCTGTAGACCAAAAAACAAAATCGGAGCTCACGAAAGACGAAACTCATTGACATCTCTCACTGAAGAGCAATCGCGGTTTCAATTTAACTTTGTCCTTTGAGAAGTGAAGTGTGTAAAGGTGTTTCTCAACTCCAAAAAAATATGTACTCTTTTTTTTTTCGTTTTCTGATACTCATCACGCTCGGAAGCTCAAAAGCTTCAATTATTAATTCACTACTTTTCCCTTTTCAGCTGTGCGACGGCCGTTGCTCTCTCCCCCTTTTTATTTTCCTAGCCCCTTGTTTCTATGTAAGCGATAAATAATAATGTAAAATAACTACCCGTCTTTTTTTGCCTTGATGCTTTCTAAGATCTACTATCTACTGTTAAAGTGGGCAGACCGTTTTCCGTCTTCCTCTCCTCCCTCCATGGGCATGGTGTGAAGAATTTTGGATTCTGGTGCACACAGGAATGCAGAGGCTTCTCAATGTGCGCCATAGAAAAGGTGCGCGTTGTGGAGGACTGGCTGCTGTAATACGCGTGAGGGTGTGCGCAGATGCCAACTCTCACTCCCAAAGAATCGATTGATAATTGCTTTTCTTTTTTCTCTGATGTTACTGTAAGTATCGCTGCTGCTGCTTGCAACACCCTCCCTTTCTATTTTATCAGAAGAGCTTTTTTTTTCTTTTGCTCCGACTATTCAAATTCTCTTCTTGTTGTGAGTAGCGTCTATGCACCAAAACTGGTAGGGAGAGCCGCTTCACTTCACGCTCCTGCGCTTTTCACGCTTCTACCTCTCTGAAGGACTTGACGACCATCTTTTTTTTTTCGTCTTCCGTTCCGGTACCTCATCTCACAGCTGCAAAGGCTGATGAATGTTTTCATTTTCTTTTTTTGTGTTTTGCTTTAGTGAAGAGTATAGCTTCCCACCACTTGCATCATGCACTTCTCTCTTTCCCTCTGCTGGCTTTTGAGCAACGCAAAAAACTGGGTTTCTGGAAGTGTTTTGAAAAAAAAAAAAAGCATCAGTCTACTTAACGCTCGCGAGACATTTTTTTTTTCACACACACTGACTTCTCTCTTCCTTTTCCTGTGTCGTATCTGTTTCAGGATACCCACCAGACTACTTCACTTGCTCCTTTTCTCGTGGCCTTCCATCTCACGGATTCCTTCTCGCAATATTCGTTCACAAAGAAGTGTGACAAATGCCGTAGTATCCTCTCTCTCTCTTTTGAGGGCTTCCTTCTTTGTAAGGAGTGCCAGGTGGCGTCCAACAAAAGAACGAACTCCAAGAAAAAAAACCGCTCCGTGACACTGTCTCCGTGCAGCTTGGTGCACACAGGAAGCTTGAGAAAGGGGAAGGATCGAAGCATGCAGAGGAGGTGTGAGTGGAGAGCCTTAATGGAGCAAGGCTGTCAGAAGAACTCTATCTGTTTTTCCTCTTTCTTTGTACTGCGAAACACACCACCAAACGCCTTTTACTCCTTGCGACACACATCTGTAAAACTTGTCTTTTCTTTTTTCCGAATCGTTTATTGGGCCGCTTTTTCTTGTCTTCAAATCGTTCTTTTGTTTCTTAATCCGCCGGCTTGGCGCAACAAACCTAAGACGCCAAAGCTGCAATTTTTCCAGCAACGTTGCTCATCATCTTTTTTTTTTCTGGTCGCTCATTGCGTGCCACAGGCTCCTCAACTTCCACTTCTGCGCGTGTTACTTTTTCCTTTTTTTCCTTACCCGATGTTGTCTCGCCAGCTGTCTGCCAAAAAATGCCAACAAGAGACTCCGAAATATGCAAGCAAAACAAAACTAACACTCAAAAAAGAAGTCCCAACAAAGAAGAAAAGTGAATATGTCACGCCTGTGAATATGGAAGCTACGTGTACTTTCTCGTGTACTCAGAGAAATAGTTGCGTTGCCTGTTTCAGCAGTTTCCATGAGGTGGCGCGATTCTCTGTTACTGTTGCAGAGATCTTTTTTTTTTTTTTCAGCGTCAAGCGAGCAGCGGAGCTTGCTTCAGAATCCTCTTCAACAACACGGAGCACGCATGAGGTGAATGCCCTCTCTGCACACCACATGCTGCATAGGAGTGTTTGTCGCGTCCTCACGCCAAAGAAGAAGAGAAAAAAAAAGACAACGTCTTTGCTAGGCTATCCACTTCTCAGTTTTTGTTCACTGCATGTGTATCTCCTCATTGCCTCTCTCATGTCTCCTTTTTTTTTTTCGCGCGTCTTCTCTGCGATGTGCGCACAACCCACTTGTGCTGTTTTTCCGTGATCGTCGTCCTTCACACGATTGCGGACACGAAGGATTCTACTTTTGACGCAGCCAAGACACGCGTGCTTTGCGCTATAGACGAGGCACACAACTCACCACTCCTCAAATCAGACATATTTTCTTTTTTCCTTTTCTCCTCCTAACTTTTCCTTTACTCTCTCTATTATCTTCTCCTTCTTTTACTCCCCTCTTTCTGTTCTTCTCTCCCCTCGCGTTCCCTTTTCGTTTCTTTTCTTCTCGACTGGTAAGGTGAGTTGACCGTTTCTGCTTTGCTCTGCGTGCTGCTTCCATTCGTGCTATCGAGTACACTTTTCATTAAGCTTTACGTCACTGCATCACAGCTTCGACACCATTATTTCTTTCCTTTTGACAGTTCCTCCACCCGAAGGGCAGCAAACCTGTTCTTCTCTTCGATTCAAAAATTACATAATCACTGAAGCGTCTCGCTCTCCAACTTTTCTTTTTCTTCGTCTATCTATTAGGCTCCTTAGCAAAAAAAAAAAGACACACAGCAGCTTTTTCTTTCTTTTAAGCATAAGTAGGCTAAGCCCCATTCGTGAAAATCGACTTGGAGTTTTATCTCGCACAGCTGCCTTCTGCTTTTTTTTTTCGTCCTTCTCCTCTTCGCTTGTCTGCGTTTTGGATCGGTAAATCCAATTGTTCTCATTTTACCACTGACGAGCGTATCTTTTTTACATTTGAGCATCTACGTTTCCATTCTTTCGCTGAGTTCGTGATCAGCAGGTGGTGTGGTTATCATTATCTTGTTCTCAGAGACTCTCTCTCTCATCTTTAATCGCCTCTGTTTTCGCTCAGAGAAAGTTGCTGCTGTGATTTCAAAAGCCCATCACTCACACTCGTGCAGTTCGTTTGCTTTCGCTTTATTATTTTTTTTTTAAGTTTTGTGTTGAGTGTGGTGACGTTTTCGTTGCGTCGCCCTTTTTTTTTTTCGTGCTTCTCGCCTTTTCTCTTTCGCGGGAGACCACCGTACTTACCTCCCTTGTATATTCTTGAGAACCGGTGAACTCAAACAGATATTACAAGCTTTTGGATTGCCATCCGTCAGTAGCTGCAATCGGTTGAAAGACAATCCATATCGTTAAACATTTCTTTTGAAGAACAACAGCTGCAACAATGGGAGCCGCACCAAGTCGCGAGACCATCGAGCACTCTCTGCCCCAGGCACCCTTCTACGGCCAGCGGCAGCAGATCGTGCTCATCCCCCTCCTCAAGAAGTTCTTCCCCAGCGCAGACTGCCCTCTCTTTGTGCAGCTGTACGAGGCACGCTGCGATCCGGCGGTGCGGTACTACTACTACGCCAACGATGGCGTCGAGGGCGTCTCGCGAACACCGCCGACGTCGCCGCTGACGCCGATGGTGCACTCGGCCAAGGAGGGCTTCGGCGATGACGAGTCGCCGCTCTACCTCGCCGACAAGGTGGGCAACGTGCCCTTCCACTGCCCCCCGATGGACATCTTCCCCGGCATCCCGTTCTCACGCGAGGCGATGTACGAGGCCTACGTAGCAAACGGAGGCGAGAAGTTGGTGTACGACACAGATGCGGAGATGCTGCGGGCGTACCGCGAGGACCCGGCCTCGGTGCGGCCCATGCCGTGTGCGGTGGCGTTCCTGTACCACAAGTCGATGGGCAACCCAGCTGCGGCTGCGGCAGGGCATCCTGCCCCGGCGAACGAGGAGGGCGGGGAGGGCGGCGCAGCGGAAGCGGCGACCGCCGCGGGTCATGTTGGCACGAATAATTTTCCAGAGGACTGCTCCGAGGTGCTGGGCTGCTACGTCAAGGCGACGGGCTTCGTGGGCGATGTGCAGTGCCTCGGCCGTCGCCATCGCCGCATGCGGACGGAGCGGCTGAACTACGAGATGCAGATGTTCCTCACCAAGTCCGCCGGCGATCACAACCGAACGCACGTGCTGCTGACGGCGGTGTACACCTACGCGGAGCAGTGGCAGCGTGCCTGCCTCCACTGCATCCCGTACGACCTCACCGGGCAGCAGGGACACCTCCACGCACAGAAAACTAGCAAGGACATGGCGGAGGCCGACTTCTTCTACAAGCCGTTCACGCAGACGCACGAGATGCTCGTGGAGGCGAGCCGCACCGGTGGCCACCACCCCCACCCGGTAAGCACAAACGAGCACCACAACAGTAGTAATGGCACCAACGTGAATGGAACCGCGGGTGAACACGTCAATGACGACGAGGCTGCCGGCGACGCCTCCACCGCCGCCCCCGCAGCCGCGGCGGGAGAGCCCGAAGCGTCGACCATCAAGGCACGCTACTGGGCCCCCCTCCCTTCGCCGCCTTCGTGCTGCGGAGCCGCCGCGCCAACGTGCCCCTCCTGTGCTTCCTGCGGGAGGCCCGGGCCTGCATGGCGAATCTCTTCCTCTTTCATGTCAAGTACTACTACCAGGAGCACCAGCAGGAGACCCACGACAAGGAGTCGACGGAGGAGATGGTGGCTGCTGCAGCCGTGGGCGGCAACATCAACGTGCGGCCCACGCGCCACCCCGACATGCTGCCCCCGGGCTGCTGGCACATGTGGATGCAGGACACCCTGACGTCGTCCGTGGAGTCCGACGAGACGAACTACGAGTCCGTGCTGAACGTGCACTGCACCGCGCAGTTCATGCACTCCGTCGTGGAGTACATCGTGGCCTGCCTGCTGCACAACCTGAACCCGCTGGAGGCGTTCCGCGCGCAGCCGAGTCGCATCGCTGCAGCCGGCGGCAACAACAGCACTATAAATCCTCACCATAATGGTAGTAATAGTAATTCTAACAACAATACTAATAGCAGTGACGACGCAGCCCACGCTGACGCCGCCATCAAAAAAGTCGGCGAGTCCGCGGTGGACGCGGAAGGGCAGCAGCAGCAGCAGCAGGCAGCAGTGGCGGCGGTCGCGACGACGACGGCTCCACTTCTCCCGCACTCGCTCTCCCTCTTTCGCCTGCCCGACGAGGACATGCTGGTCGGCACGTGGCCGCCGCGGCCGATCCACGACGACTCCCCGCCCTCCACCCCCACCTCCACCACCAACGTCGCCGCGGACATCCTGACTCAGTGGAAGCCGCTCTACACGAAGCACTACCTCTTCTGGGTGGTCGGCCCCAACGTGGAGGGCCGGCGGTCCGCCACGGCGGCGCTGATGGACTGGGTCGAGAAGAAAAAGAGCCCTGTTATCTGGGGCTACCGGCTGGACGAGAACGACCGCGAGATGTCCTCGGCGCTGTCGGAGACGTACAAGAACAACATCGCCTACCACATCTACCCGTCCTTCACCATGGAAGACTACCTGTGCACCGTGACGATCAACGGCGTCGACGAGCGCATTATGCGCGGGGACACCGTCCTGTGCCTGCGACCGGTGATGGACGGCGAGTCGCCGCAGGAGCGCGTGCTGCGGGTGTGTCTGTTGCCGCTGGAGGAGCTGCTGCTCGGCGAGCTGCGCAATGCCAGCAAACTCGCGCGTGAGGCAACCCCAGAGGACACGCACTGGGTGCGGCAGCAGCCGTCTGCGAAGGGCACCTATAGAGGCTGTGTCATGCACGCGCCGGACCCGGCCATGACAGCGGCAGGGGCGGCAGAGGCGGCCACCACGGTGCTCAGCAACGGTGTGGAGCTGCCTGCGGTGCCGCCAGAGGCGGACGGCATCGTCGGCGACGGCACGTCGTGTCTGTGGCGCGTCAGCCTGGTGGAGCAGGTGTACCGTGTCATCGCCGTCACCCCACAGTTTTTGAAGCCGATCCGGAAGAAGCACCCGAAGAAGAAGAAGTTGCCGGCGAAGGCGGTGGTGGCGCAGGGGACGGCGACGCAGGTGTTCTTGGCCGCACCTGCTGCAGCGGTGGTGGCGAAAGACGAGTTGGACGAGGCGGCGCCACCGCACACATCACAGGGAGTGGTGCCCGTCATTGCATCCGCGGCGGCCATTGCCGCTGAGCATGAAACCGCTGCGGATGCTGTGGTGCCAAGCCAGGGAGGCGAGGTGGAGACGAGTGCCCCTGAAGAGGCCCAGAAGCAGCCGTCAGCGGCCGAGGCAGCTGAAGCTTCCGCAGCCCCCGCGCCGATGTCGAAGAACCAGAAGAAGAAGGCGAAGAAGGCCGCCGCTGCTGCTGCTGCTGCCGCCGCCGCCGCTGATGCTGCGGATGCGCCAGAGCACAACGCTGAAAAAGCAGCAGAGGCCACAAACAGCGCGGCAGCTACGCCGGAGCCGAAGGCGACACCGCTGCCGGCGAAGAGCGCCATCGACGCGCCGCCACTGACGCTGCCGGCTGCGCCATCACACGAAGACACGCCAATCGGGTTGGCGGCAGGGCAGAAAACAAAGAAAGGAGGAGGTGTCGCGGCTGTCGCCGTGGCAGGGACGGCCGACACGCCGTCTGACGCCGCCTCCCTCGCCGCGACGGCGGTGTCCACCGTGGAGGCCACCGCACAAGTCGTCCCGCGGCCACCACCGACCGTTGCCCCGCCGCCGCGGCCCATCCCAGCTGGTGAGATCGACCCAAATGCTCCTCCCCACAACATCAACCACCACAACACCGTCGACCCGTACAACAGCGACTTGAGGAGTCGCAGCGGCTCGCAGCGCACGCCTGCCCCACCCAACAAGACCCCCACCGCCACCCCCACGCCGTCGTACGCGGAGGGGAACAGCTGGGGCTACGGCGGTGGCGGCTACCCGCATGTAGCAGCCGCAGCGCCGGCAGTCCCTGGAGCAGCACCAGCGTATCCACCGGTCTATAATCCCTACGGCGGACTGCCGTCGTACGACGCGTACGCCTATCCTCCTCCTCCGCCGCCACCGCCACCGCCACCGCCACCGCCGGCCCCCGGTGCGGTGGGCAGTGCGGCAAGGTACGGCCCATACGACTACGACGCGACCGCCGGGTATGTGCAGGGTGGCAGCAGTGGCAGCGGCGGTGCCCCTCCGCCTCCGCCTCCTCCGCCTCCGCCACCACCTTTCCGTGAGCACAGTCACCCCACCCACTACTCCACCAACAACACAAGCAACACGAACAGCGTTAGCGCCGGTGTCGAGGGAGGGAGCGGTGGTGCTGCGGGTGTGGCGGCGAGCAGCGGCGGCTACGCACCACCGGGCTATGCGAACTACTACCACGGTCAGGACGGCTACCAGGGCGGGTACGCGCAGGAGGGCGGGTACAACAACACCACCACCAACAACAACTACTACCAGCAGCACCCGCAACACCACACCGATCCGCAGGGCTACGGCCAGCTGCCGGATGACACGACGACTGGCATCGCAGCAGCTGTGCCGGCGCCGTACCAGTACGAGGAGCGGGTGGTGCACGTGGCGGAGCAGATCCACGACGAGCTGGCGACGATGACAGGGGCTGACCGAGAAGTGAGTGAGGTGCACTCGAGCCACGGTGTCGTCAGCCGCCAGGACACGACCACCTCCTCCTTCCAGCGGCACGTCAGCTTCGGCACGGAGGTGGCGGCGGTGAACGCCAGCGGCTGCAGCAACAACACCGCAGCTGCTGCAGTGGCGGCAACATCGGTGACAGGGGGACGGATTGCGCATGGGTCCGGTGCTGTGCCTCCACCTCTGCCGCTGTCGGAGGCGATGATCTCCAGTCCCATCCCAACGGCCAACGTGGACCCGCAGCAGTACCACTCCGCCACCGCACCGCTTTTGTCGTCGGCGACGCGTGGGGCAGCCAAGGCGTCCGGCTCGACCATCTACTCCCCGCAGCACTCCCAGAGTATGGAGGATCACAACGCCGCGTCCCTCAGCGCTGGCGGCTCGCACTTGCACTTTCAGCTGGACAGTTTCACCTCACCCGTCACGAACAACAGCAGTGCGGCTGCGGTGCCCATCAGCCACCACACGCGATACGCCAGCAGCCCCTACCAGCAGCAGGTTTCCACCTTCGAAGATGTCGGCGTGGCCAGCAGCCCGAACGCAGGGCCGACGGGAGCCGGCGTGCACGTCCACGTCCGCGTCCGCCACCACCACCACACCCACTCCCGCACGACGAGCTTCTTCAGCGACTCGACGACGGACCACGCGACCAACCAGCAGCAGCAGCAGCCGCATCAGCACCACAGCATCGCTCAGGCGGATGGCAGCACCTCGGGTCTGCACCCCTCGCACAGCTTCGCGAGCATGAACTCCTCTTCCATTGTCTTCCACGGCGCCGGCGGCGCGGCGGGCAGCAACCACGGTGGGTCGCTGCGGGAGCGTGCGAACAGCGGCGTCGGCGGCAACCACTCGACGCACAGCCGCTCACACCGCCACCAACAGGTGCCTGGTGCGGCGAGCAGCACGCGCAGTGGGGAGACGACGAGCACGGCGCGGCTGACAGACAAACGCAGCGGCACCTACCGGTGGGAGTGGCGCACGGCAGGGCTGGACATGGGCGACGAGGACTGAGACCACCGTGCGGCGGGCCATGCTTGCCGTGGTTTCTTCCTTCTTTCTTCCCTCCTTATTTTCTGTTGAGACGGAAAGAGAGGAGCAAAGGCGCGTTTGTTTCACCGTTGTGACCCCAGTTTTTGTGCTTTCTCTCTTTTGAGAGCACTAGCGAATGTTGTTTCTTTAGCTACCTGTGCCGTTTCTGTTTTTCTTTTATAATACTCACCTTGTTGGCAAGGTCGAAGTAGTTGCGGCTGCGATAATGCTCTATTTGGTTTTTTTTTTACGAGTTCTTTTCTCCCTTTGTTGCTTTATTATTTGACAAGCTGACTGCGGTGCTGTTGCGCTTTTCTTTTTCTTTCTCTTAAACGGTGAACACGTGTGAGCGTTTCCTTCTTGCAAATCCTTTTCAATTTCTTTCCTTTGTCGTTGGCGTTTTCTTCTCTTTTGCCATTTCCTACCAGGTGTCTTTTTGTGGCGCTGGAAGCCGGATATGGGAAAGACATAAGACTAATTATGTCATGTTGCGGTTTTCTTTTGGTTTGTGCTGTTTTCTATATTTCTGCAAACTGCTGCCATTCCTGTTGCGGCCATTTAAAGCAGCTCTCGTTTTTTTTTTTTCCAACGAGCGTCTCTTGCGATTCACTTCTCGCTCCATTCACTTTCAATACCATGGTGTCCAACTTTCTGTTGATAAATATACATAATCTTCTGTTGTTGTTTCCCGATTTATCGACCGAGCCTTCACAAATAACGGATTAAACACAATTCACTGAAAGGGTATTGTTCCCTGCGTTCGTAGATCCGGAAGTGTAATTGCATGATCTAGTGCAGAAAACAACGACCGATCTCGCTATGCGTAGCGGCTGCAGATGAGCCTTCTTCATTGAATTGGGGGGTTTCCAATCAGTACTATGAAGCCACTTTGGTGAACTGCACGAGTAGTGCTGGTCTTTGCGATTGAGGGCTGGTGTTTTCGACCGATGAAGATGTCATCAGGAGACCAGTTGTAGAAGAAGACTTCTTGTTTCGTTCTTTTCTGGCTGACGTGGACCGACATCTGCGTTGCGGATATGTGTCGATGAAGTACGTTCTTCTTCTTTCATCCTTTTTTTTAAAACTCAACTGGATCTGACACACACACACACATACTCTTTCATGCAGCATTCTCGCAAGAAGCGATACCACACTAAGGAAGTAAAGAGAGAGAGAGAGTAGCAAGCTGAGGTGGAGGCAGTGCAGATTGCAAGGACCGGCCGCTTTGAGTCTTGTCGTCCATTGACGAGAACTACATCGCGTCGAAAAACGCAAAGTGAGCACACACACACACCCTCACTTACTGTTCTCTGTGATGCAAAGAACTAATACGGAGTAAGAAACAAAACAGGCTTTTTTTTCAAGGTAGAGAAATCACTTTCATCAGCACTTAAGATTGTGCCGGTGCAACCAGCGCAGCACAACAAAACCAACACCAGGCGAAAGCGCTAGTAAACAGACAGAGCAGATTCGTGTATCGCTGTCAAGCAGGCAGCAATCGTAGAAAAGAGGAAAATGGGAGTCGCACCCAGCCGTGAGACCATTCGTCGCGGCTTCTTCAATGTTAACCAAGCAGCCTCCGCTTCCGGCGGTGGCGGTGGCGGCAACAATAAACGCCAAGACATCGTTCTCATCCCCTTAACGAAGGAGTACTTCCCCAGCCCTGACTGCCCTCTCTTCGTGCAATTCCACAAGGCACGCTGCGATGCCGCGGTGAACTACTACTTCCGCCGCCCCGGCAACCCAGGCGACCTCAGCTGCATCCCGAACTACGAGAGTTCCTACCGCCTGCCAGGGGAGGAGACACGAGCGCAGCGGCGGCGGCGGCGGCAGCTGGCCCGGGAGGCCCGCGCGGATGGCGGTGGCGGTGCGGAGGAGGACGGCGATGCAGGGGACGATGAGGACAACTCGGGGGAGGAGGAGGAGGAGGATGACTCCTTCCCTTCGCGCGAGGCGCTCTACCACGGCGTGATCGAGCACGTCGAGGAGGCGCTCTTCGACACCGATGCAGAGATGCGACAGGCCTACCAGTGGGCCCTGGCGCACCCGCACACCACCATGGGACCGGACGGGAAGAAGCAGCGCAAGGTGCTGCCGGTGCTGTGCGCCGTGGCCTTCCGCTCCGACATCAGCAAGGTGCACAACCTGCACAACGCAGGCCCTGCTGGGGCTGCTGCGGCCGCTGCTGCTGCTGGGGCTCGCCCGTTGTCGAGTGCGCCGGCTGGTGCTGGGCTGCCCCCCACCTCCCCCTTTTCGCACCTCAGCAGTTCCACCATCGCCATGAACAACATGCAGGCGGCGCTGGAGAACGGCGTCTACATGTTCGGCTCCATCATCAACATCGTCGGCTGCTTCGGCTTCGTCTCGATGCAGGAGGACGTTGCGGATGCGCAGCGCGTGTCGCACCAGGCCGGCTCTTCGAGTGCCATGTCGCCGCCCCTGCTCACCCCCGGCTCCATGATGCAGTCGCCGTCGCCGAACAACAACCCCAACAACAACAACGTGAGCGGCGGCACCTACCACCACGACCCTTACTCCTTCACGAGCAGCCAGGCAAGCAGCGGAAGCATGAGCCACAAGGCAGCGAGCAGTGCTGCAGCTACCAGCGGCGGCACGCTGCTCAGCACCCGTGGCGGAGGCAAGAAGGGCACACGTCACCTGGCACAGATCGGCTCCGCGACGGACCTCATGACCCTTCCACCCCCGGTGGCCGCCCCACTGGCGGCGATGGTTTTCCTGACCAAATCCGCCGGGGAGCAAAACCTTGGCCGTGTCACGCACATCGCAGCGAGCACCTACTACTACCAGATGATCCAGGCGGGCCTGATCGAGCGGCAGGCCGGGGTGCGGATGGAAGGCCCTAACGTGTACCCGAGTCCGACAAGCGCATCGGCACTGTCGCCGCTGCCGCCGTACGGCAGTGCAGGCAACCCGGCCAACCCAAACACAACCGGCAGTGCTCCTGCGGGTGCTGCGGCCGGGGCTGCAGCCGTTGGGTCGGTGCCACCGCCGATGTACGCCACGGCGTCGTCGCCGAGTGCGCCGCTGCCGCCGAACTCCCCCAACACCTTCGGCCCCACCACCCAAGGCGTCCCAAAGCCCTTCCTGCCGCCGATGGAGACC
Source organism: Crithidia acanthocephali (assembly GCA_000482105.1). Classification (NCBI taxonomy): domain Eukaryota; phylum Euglenozoa; class Kinetoplastea; order Trypanosomatida; family Trypanosomatidae; genus Crithidia; species Crithidia acanthocephali. The sequence continues at coordinate 1,226 of AUXI01000429.1, read as the reverse complement.
TTCAGCTTCTCCAGCCTGCTGACGAACATCCCGGTCCTCTCGTTTCTCTACGAGATGAAGTGGCGCTGGGGCTACCTCGGTGTGTTGAAGGGCGGCACCCCGACCGCCGGCACCAGCCGCAACAGCAGCTTCAACGGCTCTCTCTCGAATCACCCGATGGGCACGAGCACGACGGCCCGTGGGCCCGGGACGATGATGGGGAACCACAGCACCGGTGGACTTGCGGCCATCGACCGCAGCGTGGGCCAGGGTGTCACCGATGAGCTGGAGATGTGGATCACGATGGACCAGATGATCCACGGACGCATCTCGAAGGACCTGGCACAGCGGCTGTGCTGGTCGCTCGCGGAGCGGCCGGAGGTCATGCAGGAGCGCGTCTCGCAGCTGCCGAGCGAGGAGAGCGGCTACTGGCGTTACCGCGGGCTGGCGGACACGACACACCTGCCCCCGATCCCAGAGCCCGGTAAAGTGGTGACGATTCACCCGAAGGACGTCTACGTGATGGGCAGCGACGTGCTGCCGGGCTTTAACGAGGGCGACATCCTCCGCTTTGACGCGGAGCGGCTGGTGTGGTTCGCGGACCACTCGATTCCGCTGGAGGGCTTGGTGCTGGCGGCGATGCGGCCGTACTGCAAGCAGGCCCGCGAGGCCGACCCGGAGGACCCGTCGTGGGTGACGAAGGTGTGCGACGTCGAGGAGGCGGAGGCCCTCTACGCGGGAGAGACGGATGCACTGTACCCCCCACCGGCACCCACCGCGGAGGAGGCAGCGCTGCTGGCGAGGGATGCGAACCTGGTGCACATCCACGAGCACGTCGGCAACTTCTACGTCTACAAGTTTGTGCGGGACGGGACAACGTACTACCATGGCACGGTGCCGAACTTTGCCAACCCAAACAAGAAGAAGCAGATGCCACATGCTGGCGGTGCTGGCAACACTGCTGCTGCTGCTGCTGCTGTGTCGGCAGGTGTCTCGTCTCAAGGCATCTCCACGAGTGCGATGGCCGCAGCCGGATCGCTGGATGCTGCTGCCGCTGTCAACAACAGCAACAGCAACAACAACGGAGACAGTGGAAGCCACACCACGGAGAACTCCGCGAGTGCGTCGACCAACCCGCCTGCCAAGGCCGCCAACAGCACGAGCGCAATCACCAACACGAGCAACAAGCCAGCGGTACCGGTGCCGAAGACGATCGCCTAGTGCTCTCTTCTCGCTACTGCCAGCCG
>AUXI01000428.1:0-20404 GCA_000482105.1 Crithidia acanthocephali | reverse complement strand
AACATTTTCTACTAGTAGATGCATTTATATGCAGTCAGTGACCTTTCTCACCGTCTTTTTGTTCCTCCTTTTTTTTTTTTGTATAACAGCCTAGCATTAATCTCACGTTTCTCCTGTTTCTTTTCTACTTAGTGCCCTTGTATGTATCTCACCGTAATGGCACTCCAAGAAAAAAAAAAGAATAGAAACTAACTTAACACGTTGTTTTTGTTTGTCACCATAAACCGTTTTTGTTTTGTTCTTCTCATTTTACTTTTTGTTTCTTTTCTTACTTTCGCTCTGTTTACTATACGCGAGTATTTGACTTTTTCCCTTTTTTTCAAGGGCTTTCACAGTCTTCTTCTTTTCCTTTCTTTTGTGTGTGTAGACTCTTCAACGTAAGAGATGGAAAAAACGCTGCTATCTTGTTTAAAGCTGGTTGAAAACACGGAAAAAGAATGAAAAAAAAAATAGCGAACATACAAGCGGTGGAGGCAGCTAGAGGGAGAGCAGAGGAAACGGTTGCATGGGGACCTTTCTAAAAAAAAAATAGTCCTGTTTGTTTGTTTCGTGTCTCTTTGCACCGTTTTTCTCAAAGCCTCTTTTTCTGCTCGTGTGACTCCGCCGCCTGCGTTGTTCGTTGTTCCTCCTGTTTATCAGCCCCCGGAGGTCGAGCGCGGAATAGCTGGACACCAAAACAAAACAAAACAACTAACTAAAAACGGTTTCTTTTCTCCTTTAATTGTGTAACACGGAAACGAGACTTGTAGTGACGTATACGCGCGTCTTTTTTTTTCCTCTCAAATGTAATACACATCTTAAACATTTCACCTGCAAATCAGCTTCGAAACAAGGATAGCAGCGTGGAGAGTCTTGTTGCTCTATTCCCAAGTATTTTTTTTCTTTCAAATTAAAGTGTTTTGTGCATGTCGCTTCTTAAGTATAAGTACAAAGCTATTTTCCGCTATAACGACAGACAAATTTTCTTTGTTCTAGCTTTTTTTCTTCATTGCGAAGTGTGGACTGGCAAATGGTTTGAAACAAACGAAAAAAGAAGACGAAGGTAAGAACAGAACTGTGTGTATGTGTGTTCGCATCTGCTCACCGTCCTTGAGTTCTCTTTTTTCTGTATTTCGCCACGCCTCGTATATCCTACTCCTTCGTCTTGCTTTGAATTTCTTTCTCTCTTTTTTTTTGAGAAAAAAAGGAGAGTTTTTTTGTCACATCTTTGCTGTTTTTATGCTCTCCCTCTTCACTTCTTTCCGCAAGTCTTTGTCTCTCCAATGAGCTCTTCTTTCTTTTTCCATGCGAATCTCGCACACCACTTTAGGAGTGCATGTGGAACGAGAAGAAAGAGCACAAGAAGTCCATGCTGACATGACCAACGGGAGAAGAGCCGCACCAGTTAGCGGCCACCGCTTCACCTCGCTTGCTGGTGAACCTTTATCTGTGCGAACGTGAGTCTTTTCCCGCTTTTTCCGTTTTTGTGTCGTTGCCTCTCTGGGTTGTGAGTTCTCCGAATTGGTTTCCTCCTTTCAAGCTGCCAGATAGCTTTCCGAACTCCCTCTTTCTTTTTCATTGCTGCATGCTCTCTCGAGAACGGCAACCGTCTCGCCATCCAACGTTTTTATTTCTTGACTTTATATACATCCTATGGCGGGTGGAGAGTGCTCAACTACTGCAAAGTCTCATATAAACACGCATTTTCAGCGATTTATACCCAATTCTCTCTCTTTTTTTTCTTTTTTTTTGGCCTCGAAGCCTTTTGGACGAGTCCTGCGGCCAACACTTCTATCTACTTCTCTCTGCTGCCACTTTTTGTTTCCCTCTCTTTTTTTCTTCGAAGCTATCGTGTGTGTGCCACGCATGTATCGTTGTTAAACGGCACCATTGAAAAAAAAAACCTTGAACGAAAGAAAAAAGACTTTCCTAACAGAGGTAGCATCATGCTGCTGCACCGACACATCTGAACTGACGAAATAATGTAGACTTCGTCCAACCGCTGCTAGCCCCTTCATTTTTACTTTTTTTTCTTCTTCTGTGCGACCGCCAGTAGTGGATTGGTCAGAATTGAAAATTTATATGGTGATCTTTCATGTTTTAACTCTTGATTGGCTTTGCGAGTGCGTTTGCTCCCTTTTCTGTTCTGTTCGCGATCACGCAAGTTTTGCTTTGCATGATGCACGTTTTTCTTCTTGTCCACTTTCAGAGTTAATTTACCTTTTTGATTTTTCTTTTCCTTTTGCGACTCCCCTTTTTTTTTGTGTTAGTTTGAACTGCGCATACAACGTTGAAATGACATTGACGTAAAAGAATAAAGAAAACCGAAACATTCAGTCGAGAGAAAGCACTTGGCTTTCAGGCCTGTGCGTATGCAAGATGCTAGCGTTCGTGTTTGTGGCAGAGCGACACCGATCCACGGGCAGAAGAAAAGGCATCGAGGTGCACCTGACTCGTGCGGCAGCTGCGCTGGGAAGGGCAACCTCGCGGTTGCCGAACACGATGGAGACTGTTCTTTTTTTTTTGTTTTCGTCGCCGCAACGGCACAGTGACCTGCATGACAGAATTCGAAAACGGACGTCCGCACAAGTGCACAGAAGAAGTGCTTCTTTGGTCTTCTTCATTCTTCACTCTCCTCCCCCTTCCTCCCTCCAATCTCTTTCGTAAATCGAACACGACACACGCTTTAATGCAGGGATCTTTCTTACAACAGTATCTAAAAAAAAAGAAAAAGAGTCGTGGCAATGCCGCCGAAGAACGGTGCTGCCAAGAACAAGCAGCAACAGCCGCAGGGGGGCAAGAAGGGCAAGGGTGGCAAGGGCGATGACGTCGACGACTTCGATGCCCTGCTGGCGGCTGCGGTGAAGGCCACGAAGAACGACGCCGCGAAGAACCACAGCGGCGGCGGCGGCAAGCACGGCGGCAACGCAGCCCACAACGGGGGCGCTCCGAGCAACAAGAGCCTGGCCGCAGATGAGCCAGTCGTGCCGAGTTCCGCGGACCACCCGGAGAACCCGTACCGCCCTGCGGTGGACGGCTACCCGCGTCAGACCTGGCCGGAGCCGACGGTGCCGGTGTCGCGGCAGTTCCCTGCCGGTCAGTTTCCGCCCGGCGAGATCGTCGACCACCCGGGTGAGATGAACAACTTCCGTCACAGCAGCGAGGAGAAGCGGGCACTGGCGCGGGCCAGCGAGCAGCAGGTGCAGGAAATGCGCGAAGCAGCCGAGGTGCACCGGCAGGTCCGCACCTGGGCCCAGAGCTGGATCAAGCCTGGGCTGTCCCTTATGCTCATGACCGACCGCATCGAGAAGAAGCTGAACGAGCTCATTGGCAAGGACGGCATCGTGCGTGGTCAGGCCTTCCCGACCGGCTGCTCGCTGAACCACGTCGCGGCGCACTACACGCCGAACACCGGGGATGAGAAGGTGGTCGTGTCGTACGACGACGTGATGAAGGTGGACTTCGGCACCCACATCAACGGCCGCATCATCGACTGTGCCTGGACGGTGGCGTTCAACCCGATGTTCGACCCGCTCCTGCACGCCGTGAAGGAGGCTACCTACGAAGGGATTAAGCAGGCGGGCATCGACGTCCGCCTGTGCGACATCGGTGCCGCCATCGAGGAGGTGATGGAGTCGCACGAGGTGGAGATCAACGGCAAGGTCTACCCGGTGAAGAGCATCCGGAACCTGTGCGGGCACAACGTCGCCCCGTACACGATCCACAGCGGCAAGAGCGTGCCGATTGTCAAGGGCGGGGAGCAGACGAAGATGGAGGAGGGGGAGTGCTTCGCCATTGAGACGTTCGGCTCTACGGGTCGTGGCTTGGTGAACGAGGACCTGGAGTGCTCGCACTACATGATGGCCTCCGGTGCGGAGACGATGCAGCTCCGCTCCGACAAGGCGCAGCAGCTGTTGAAGCACATCCACAAGTCCTACAGCACACTGGCCTTCTGCCGGAAGTGGCTCGACCGCGACGGCTACGATCGCCACTTGATGAACCTGAACCAGCTAGTGAACGAGGGGGCTGTGAACAAGTACCCTCCGCTGTGCGATGTCAAAGGCAGCTACACCGCGCAGTTCGAGCACACCATCTACCTCGGCCCGACCGCGAAGGAGATTCTGTCGAAGGGGTCGGATTACTGAGTAGTAGGGAAGACGTGTTAAGAACAGATGGTGGACTGGCTTGGGCGTGCTGGGCTTGCTTTTTTTTTTCTTTCCGAGTTTTGTTCTGGGTGCCACGGCACGCGCCGCGCTGCCGACGTCGTTGATTCTCTTTTTTCTTTTTTTTCTCCCGTTCTTCCTCTTTTCGACGCTTCTCGTTGCCTCCACACTCTATCTGCCGATTCCTAACCTGTGATAGGATCTTTCTCTTTGGTTTTCGTTTCCCCACTGCCTTTTCATATTTACCGAAGTAACACCAGTTTTTCTCGCTGTCACTGATTCTTCATTCTTTTTCCGAAGCTACCCTAAATGCTCACACCTCGAACTCCCGCGATACGCTTAATGTTAACGCTACTTAGCATACCACTAAAAGAGAAGAATTAAAAAAAAAACAGGAGTTGACAACGGCATTGCAAACAGAGCCGCTGAGACCTGCGTTGGTGTCGTCAGTTTCTCCTTTCTTTTTTAGAAGGAACACAAAAGAATCACAGCGGCAAGTATCCTGTGCTTTTTTTTCCTCCTTTGTGCAGTTTTTTGCGGGCTGCGTTTGTAAAAAGCTAGAGAGACAACGCTCGTTCATTCGACAAGAAAAACAACAACAATCGTAAATACCCGATCGCATCGATTGCCGCAGTGCACTTTGTTCTCGCACGGCCAGACTCCCAACACTCTCTTCCACCTCTCTGCACCCTCACAACACTTCTCCCCCCTCTTCTTTTTTTCAACTTCTGCAAAGCACTATCGATCTGCTGAGTGCCCATTCATCGCACAGCTTTCCATTGAGGCACATTGTACCACCCACTTGTCGGACATACACACACACACGCACGTCGCGATGCTGCGTTACGCATTGCGTCGCCTTGCCGCTGGCGCCACCGGCGGCTTCTCCTCTGCTGCATTCACGGGTGAAGACGGCGGCGCGTACGACAAGCTGAAAAGCGATCAGGACCGCCTGCATCGGCACCATCAAAGCGGTGGTGCGGAGGGCGGCAAGAGCAGCAGCAGCAGCAGCAGCAGCCCCGGCAGCAGCACGCAGAGGGGTGATGCTGCAGGTGGCAGTGCGGGTGCCGCGCGTGAGGGCTTTTCCTCGTCCTCCTTCACCTCCTCCGCTGCGTTCCCGGGTGGCACGGGCCGTGGTGCGTCTGACACCGCCGCGCTCGAGCGCCCCACCATCGAAACGTACGAGGCGATGACAGATGAACAGCTCGTCGACACGCTGCGGTTGCGAGGTGAGCAAGTCGCGCAGCTCCGCGTCATCTACGAGAACTTCCACTACGAGGCCGACCGGCACTTTCGCAAGATGATCTTCGACTACCACGACAAGACGATGCAGCTCTCACAGGTGCACGGCAAGATGCAGCAGGCGTCGCTGCAGATCAACCGCGAGGCTCTGGCCCGCATGCGGGACGAGCAGGACCGCATGACACGCGACAAGCGACTCGTCTTCACCCTCTGCACCATCTGGTCCCTCATCTTCTGGGTCTGGGTGCGGCGGCACTACGTCATGAAGCGCGAGCTTGAGCGGGAGCCGCAGTCGGCGGCCGACCGCGGTGAGATGAACCCATCCGTCACTGGTGCTGGCAGCTACGGCAACAACATCTTCACGAGCAGCCGTCGCAGCGGCCGCATGGCGGAGACGTCGTGGGAGCGCGAGGTGCGGGAGCGGCGGGAGGCGCAGGACGCCGCCGCACGTCAACTCTCGTTGCTGCAACACCAGACGGAGGTGGCGAAGGCGGTGGCCTCGCGGGATGCGGCGGCGGCAGCACCGAAGACAGCGTAAAGAGGGATCGACAGAGCAACAACAAAAGATGGAGGCGTCGTTGGTGTCTTCATTGGTCTTTTTTTCTCTTCTCGTTTTGCTCTCCTGCTGTGCCGGTGTCGTTTTTTTTTGGGTTTCTTTCGAGCACGTGTCAAGGTGTTTTGTCGACGCTGACCTTATGTGTGTGTGTGCGTGTGCCACGGTGATAGTTACAGATTCTACTCGCCATCAGCCGCGTTGGCGGTTAAAAACAACAACAATACCACCAACAACAACCGCGGCATTAAACTCTTTTGTTTAATGGAAGGATTGCAGGAAGCGGTGTGTGCGCCATTCATAAGCGTTCTGCGTCACACGAAAAGAAATGAGCAAACAGCAAGAGCAACAAAGAAAGAAAGGATCTGTTTTGAGTCCTACACCTTCAAAGGCGTGCCGCTTGTATGTTTGCTTTTTTGTTTTTAATTTTGCTGGTGTGCTGCCTTGCGCATTGGTGAAAGACATCAGCAGAGACAGAAGTTGCTCGATGCGTTCTTCTCATGTTTTATCTGTTTCCTTTATCGTCTTCTACCATCTCCATCGTCTTTTTTCTTGTTTTCTTTTTTATTCTTGTTAAATATGTCAGCTCATCTCTTGCGAGTCATCTTGGTGTCAACAACCACATTAGTGCCACAACACCCACACACACACACAAAAAAAAAAGCGTGAAGAGCTTTCTTGTTTTTGTCTAGCACGTTTAAAGCTCACCCTCTCACTGTAATTGCTCTCTTCGGAAACATGAGCAACCCATCAAAGTCGACGAGCGCTGCGCCGGTGCGTCATTACCCGATGTCCTGCCAGACACTCGCCACGCAGGAGCAAATCTGGGCTGCGACGGCCAAGTGCGCCAAGCAGATCGCGGCGGACTACAAGCAGTTTAACCTGACGGAGAGCAACCCGCTCTACCTCCTCTGCGTGCTGAAAGGCAGCTTCATGTTCACGGCGGACCTGGCGCGTTACCTGTGCGATGAGGGAGTGCCGGTGAAGCTGGAGTTCATCTGCGCGAGCTCCTACGGGTCCGACGTGAAGACCTCCGGCGAGGTGCGGCTGCTGCTGGACGTGCGTGACCCCGTCGAGGACCGCCACCTCCTCATTGTCGAGGACATCGTGGATAGCGCCATCACCCTCGAGTACCTAAAACGCTTCCTGCAGGCGAAGAAGCCGGCGTCGCTCAAGACCGTCGTGCTGCTGGACAAGCCCTCCGGCCGCAAGGTGCCGCTGGAGGTGGATTACCCGCTTATCACCATCCCAAACGCGTTCGTGATTGGCTACGGCATGGACTTCGCCGAGTCGTACCGCGAGCTGCGTGACGTGTGCGTGCTGAAGAAAGAGTACTACGAGAAGCCAGCGAGCAAGCTGTAGAGCGAGAGTGGCGTTGAACCTTCCGCCTAACTGAAAACACGATGGAAATCCCTGAAAGGCAGCTGCTCTTTCTCTTTCTCTCTCTCTCTCTCTCTTTCTACGGTGCGACTGTCTCCATTCATCTGTGCGATTGTTGAGGTGACGGTGTTTTGCTTTCTTGAGATTTCGTGACACCGAACCTCTTACCGCAAGCTTCAGTGCAGCTGTATGTGCGTATATATATGTACATGTGCGTGTGTGTATGTGTACTGCCTTTGCGTTCACTCCCACCTTTTCTTGTAGTCTCTTTTCCCCCAGCGCTAGTTGACGGCGCCTCCTCTCCTCCACCCAATCGCACACACATGTTTCTCGAGAGAGAGAGAAAGAGGGAAGGAGAACGGAAAAAGAGACTCGTTGACATCCTTACACGTATTTTTTTCTCTTTCTCTCTCGCTGTCGTGTTTTGAATATTGCTCGAATAATAATAATGTACTCTTCGTCTCTTGTTTTCCACGTGCGGCGTGTCACTTGGTGTCCAGTGAAAACAAACAAGCAAACAAAAATGCAATAGCTGCAGGTGGCGTTCCTGCTGTGGAGTACGTGCTTCGGTGCAGACGTGCAGAAACTTACCAGTAAAACTCACGTTGGGTGTAGGTGGGCTACGCCGTTACTGCGAACAATTTTTCTTTTCCCTTTTCCAATGCTGTTCATCGTGGCTAGCGGCTTTTGTCCACTGAAGCAAGAGCGTTCAAGAGCGATACTAATAATAATAGTTATAAAAGAAAGAAAAATCTATCACGCACAGTGTAGAAGAGCCAGGCGTCGCGAGTAGACAAACGTGCTCCTCTCTGTTGCTTCATCTCTGGGTCTGAGTTACTGTGCGGACGAATGGACACAGGAATCCAGAAGAAGTGAAGGCGAACTAAAAAACCTACTAATGAGAGTTTGGTTTTCTGACAGCAGATGCTGCGCGCGTCCTGGTACGGACACCGTGTACTCCTTGATATGCATGCAGGCTGTTTTTTTTAGTTTTCACCTTGTCTTTTTTTTGACAACCTCTCTTTTCTGCAATACTCCACTGGCACCAATCGCATCACTTGGTCGATGATTTCCATGCTCATGTGTGATGAAAAAAAAAAAAAAACTCACGTGCTGAACTTCTCTTCCACTACATCGCAGCACACACACACACACAAAAAAAAAAGCCGACGGCAAAAACAACAAGACCTTCTACAACAGCAACTCTCCTACGAGCTCCGTTGTCCAATTGAAACTAGTAAACCACTTAAAAAAAAATACCGTTTAACACGTTAAAGACCTTTTCAGAGGACTCCGATAATCCATTACTTAACATTTTTGCGGCCGTGCCACAAAAAACTAAAAAAAACAAAAACCAAACCTTCTCAAAAACACACACACACACCATATATAAACTACTCTATAGCTGAATTACACCCACCATGCTACCCACCCACCGCTGCTCCAGCTCCGTTGAGGCCGGCAAGGTGACCGTCGACGGCCGCCACTACCCGATGGCGTCGGGCATCGTCGCGACGGAAGATACGATTCAGGCCAGCATTAAGGCCGCCGCGCAGAGGATTGCAGATGCCTATCGCCCGCTGACGCACCGCAACACGCATCCGGCGCCTGGGGCCGCTGCCGATGCCGCCGTCAGCGCACACGAGGCCCCGATCAGCCTCGACAACCCCCTCATCATCATCTCGGTCCTCAAAGGCAGCTACATTTTTACGGCCGATCTCGTCCGCTACCTCGGCGACATCCAGATGCCGCACGTGGTGGACTTTGTGCGGCTGGCGTCCTACAACGACGGCACAAAGAGCACCGGGACGATCTCGGTGATGCTGGAGCCGAAGTTTAGGAACCTGAAGGGCAAGCACGTGTTGATTGTCGAGGACGTGTGCGACTCTGGCCGCACGCTGAAGTTTCTGCACGAGCGGCTGATTACGCAGTTCCAGCCCAAGTCCGTGAAGACGCTGGTGCTGGTGAACAAGGAGTCCTCGGCGCGCAAGGTCGCGTACGAGCCGGAGTTTTACTGCCTGAAGGGACCGAACGAGTACATCGTCGGGTACGGGTTTGAGGTGAACGACCGCTACCGCGATGTGCGGCACATCTTCACGCTCAAGGACGGCTTTGCCAAGCGCTACCCTGCCAAGCTTTGACGGGGAGGGGAAAAAAACAACCGAAGACAAAGAGCGTGACCCGTGACGAACAAGGCTCTCGGAAAAAAAAAACAAACCATAACAGTAGCAGCATCTCTGCAGCTGCGAGCGGAGAGGGTACCCGCGGCTGAGCAGCGTACGTTTAGGCGAAGTCCAAGTAGGGCGATGCGCAGGGCTCGTGGAATACAGAGGGCGTCCACCCTCTCAAAAGAGGTGCGTTCTCTCTGTGGCGCCGGAAAGGGAGAAAGAATCTGCAGCGACCGTGCAGTGGATCGTCGTGCGGTGGGGGATGTGGGATGTGTGAGGACAATAATCTAATGAGTACCACTGATGCTCTTGTCGACTCCGGCGTCGTGGCGTTTTTTTTTCTTTTGCTCTTCCTTTTTCTTTTCTTTTTCTTTTACTCCTCGTTGAACTTCTGTTTCGTCTGCATGTTTCTAATGCTCGTTGTCGTGAAAGCCTCGGACCGTTGACTCTACTGCGCTTCCGCCACACTTCATTCTCAGTGATTTTTTTTCAGCTGCGTTTGCGGTGCTTTGTCACAGCAGCAGATTTTGAATAAAAAAAAAATGCCTCTACCTTACACAATTACTTTTTTCTTCTTGCGTCTGCACGAGCTCTCTGTCGATGCGCAGGTTGGGGGATTCAGAGAAGGAAACACACGTTGACATTTTGTTTCCACCTTTCGTCTTCATTCGAACCCAATCAGCTTCTTTTTTTTCTTCTGTTTTCCGTTCTTGTCCTTAGTCACAGTCATCTATTTGAACTATGCCTTGCCTAAATAATAATCACAAAACTAATAAACGACGTGAATGTACGAGCTAAGGCCGTGAGGTGTGCATCTCCTTCGCAGAAACAATGGTGGCCTCTTTAACAAAACAAGCAAACAAAAAGGGAAAAAGCATTTTTCGCTAGTGGCGTTTCCAAACGCTGTATTGAAAAAAAAAAAATGGTGTCTGGTGTGCAGTTGCAGCAGTAAAAACGCACTAGGACAGTGACTTGACAATGAGCTCTCCTTGAGTCACCAAACCTTTTTTTTTGTTGCGTTTGTGGTGGTGAAAGGTACTGTTGAACCCCCAAAAAGGGAGTCTGCTGCTGTGGCTTTTCTCTCAAGAGAGGAAAAAAGGAAAGAAAAACGCACAGTTTGTATCAGCTGAGCGCTACGTGCGATTGACGCGCCGAGGTGGGTTTTTTCTCCGCATCCTTTCCAGTTTTCACATCCCTGACGCAAACTCTTTCCTCCTTTCCTTATCTTTCTCTTCTCCCTATTAATTAGTTTTAAAAGGTTCAAAATACACGCACTTGTTGTTCAAGTAAGGGCAATTGCTTCGCCTGCATTTGTTGAGTGACCCTGTCACTCCGTTATAGTTCATTCAGCTCATTTATTTTTAATTATTTCTCCAGCTGTTGTTCCTCCAATCGTTTATTGTTAACACTTCCCAGAATTTGCTCACCGCTAGGAAGGAAATCAGCCGTTTTCTTCTCTTGAGCAGTCCGTTCTTCTGCCTTTTTTCTTTTTTTTTTGATTTTCTGTCACTCTATGTTCTTATAGCTCTGGCTCCTTAGCTCACGTTCTTCTGACGTTGTTTCTTGATCTTTCCTTGACGCTGTCGAACTTCGCGAAGCGCTTGCCTTTTTTTTTCCAATTTTATTCTTATTCTTATTGCTCTAGCTTACAGCAAGCGTCTGTGTTTCTACCTGTTTGCTTGAGATACTCTGCGAGACATCTTGAACAAACGTTCCGCAATTGCTTCATAATCTCTCTCTTAAAAAAATAAAAAAAAACAGTGTTGCCTGCTAAGGGAAAGAAGAAACGTTTTTGCTCTCTTTCACCTCAGAACTTCTGTGCGGCAAACGTGTGTTTTAGCGAGGGAGAGTGAGAGAGGGGAAACTGCTTCTACACCAGGTTTGCGTCCACTATTGACGTGTTTTTTTTTCATTGCGAACTCACTTTTTTTATAGTGTTTACCTTTTCTTCTCGAATTGCGCGTTTTTTTTAATTTTCTAGCCGTTGAGTTGTCATTTGTGTACATCCTTTTATTTTTTATTTTATTTTTTTGTGTGTATACTCACGACCATTGTCGGGTCTTTCTCTCGTTTTTGCTTCGCTGTTCACACCAACTGCGTATTAAAGCTCTCTTTTGCTTGTGTTTTGGAATATCAACACACAGTTGATAGCACCATCTAGCTTTTTGTCCTCTCTGGTTCTTTGTCTGTCACATACACTTTTTTTTTNGCTTCATGTACAAACATTCGTTCATCGTGCTGTGATAACTCCTTCTTCTCCCATTTGCTCAGAAAAACAAACAAACAAACAAACAAACAGCAACGAAGAACAAGAGGGGCCATCCGATTGCTCCTTTGATTTTTTATCTTCATACGCATTTAGGAATTCAAGTTAACAAGCCATTTTCTTTTTTCCTCTTTATTTGTCACGCAATCGCTGCCGAATCGCTTCAATAGTCTTTCCGCCATGTTCATGTCTGACCTTCCACCGTGGCCGCGGTATCGGCCCATCCGTATTATCGGCCAAGGCGGCTTCGGCACCGTGTACCTCTGCGAGGACACGGAGCCGACAAGCTTGCTGTACGAACAGGAGGTGGCGGTGAAAGCCATCTCGCTGAACGCCCTCTCCGACGAGGAGGCGCTCATGGTGATGTCGGAGGTGTCGTTGCTGAAGAACATTGACCACCCGAACATCATCCAGTACTACGACTCCTTCCTCTACGAGGAGGCGGAGGACGACGAGGCAGACCCGAAGCGTGCGGGTTCGCCGTGGACGAACAACACGCACGACAGCATCGCTGCTGCTGCCGCCCGCAGTGGAGGCGAGACGCGGGAGGCGCAGCGGGTGTCGACGCCCGGTGTGGCGGCGCAGTGGCTCTGTCTCGTGACGGAGTACATGGACGGCGGTGACCTCTCCTCTCTGCTGCGTCAGTACACCCACCCCGCAAAGAAACAACTGCAGCACGGTGGTGGCAGCAACGGCAACAACAACAACAACAGCAGCCGCAACGACGACAGCAGCACCGAGAAGGAAAAGAACGAAGCCTCCCTGTCCACGCCGTTGCAGTCCTCCTCGCAGCATCTCCTCGAGGGTCCGTACAGTGACGAGATGTTCCAGTGGGACAGCTCGAGCGACACCGACGCTGCGGACGCCTCTGAGAAGCTGCTTTTCAAAGACCACCTCAGTCCTCCCCCCCTCGCAAAGGCATCCGCAGCAGCGGCAGCCGCAGCAGCGGAGATGCCACTGTCCGGCCAGCAGCACAAGCGAGTCCGGTCTGCCGAGGCGAACCGCCGCGGAGCCAAGTCGAAAAGGCAAGAAAACAGAGAAGGGGGCAAGGTGCACAACGCAGCGGACAAAGGAGACGATCACAATATTCATGATGATGGTGGTGGTGAGGATGACTGGGAGCGGCTGAGCAGCCAGCATCGCCGTCGTCTCGCCTCCACGCTGCGGCTCGCTGCACATCCTCTTGGGTCGACCATGTGCGATCCCACCACGGCACCCAGCACCGCCGGTGCTTCCACGTTCGTGCGGCCGCTGACGACGTCCACGGCGGATCCCGGTGCCTCGGCGGACGGCACTGCCTTTAACACGTGGATCTCCAACACGTCGGCCGCCATCATGCCCGCCACCCCACTCGGTGCCACGCAGCTGGCCGGCGATGCACAGCCAGATCACACGGACCCGCTGCAGGCGTCCCCCTTTGCCAGCGAGAGCACATCGCTGGATGCTGCTGGGAGAGAGGAAGAGGGCCGGTGGGGCAGCAACAGCGCTGGCGCTGCGTTGTCGACCTCTCCGACACCGCTGAAGCCGCAGCTGCCACCGAGTCCAGACCAGCTGTGGGTGGAATCATTTCTCATTACGGACATCGCGAAGCAGTGCCTGGACGCGTTGGCGTACCTGCACGCTCTCGGCATTGTGCACCGAGACATCAAGCCCTCCAACATTTACCTCTCCAAGCGCGATGGCACGGTGAAGATTGGCGACTTCGGCGTCTCGAAGCTGCTGCAGCCGTCCGCGCCGTTCACCACCACGTTTGTCGGAACCCCGTTCTACCTGTGCCCGGAGCTGTGCATGGGTGACCCGTACTCCTACGGCGCTGACGTGTGGGCACTCGGCGTTCTTCTCTACGAGCTCTACTGCCTGAAGCTACCTTTCAGCGCGGACAACGTGCTGGGTCAGATCTACGTGATTACGGAGGGCACGTACGACAGGTCTGCCCTTCGCCGCCCACACGCCTTTCCCGCGGCGCAGCGTGCGGTGCTGGAGGGCCTCTATGGCCCGTCCTTTGCCCAGTCAGAGGTGTTGCTGCATGGGCTGGTGGTGGAGATGGTGGAGCAGATGCTGAACGTTGACCCGGCCCAGCGACCCTCAGCGGAGGCGCTGCTGACGCGCGTGTTCGGCAGCAGCGGCAGCGCCGTCGTCTCGCGTGTCGGGTCGAGCGCCGGCACCTCGGCGCTTTTCTTTCCGACGGTGCCGTCACCGACGCATCGCCCACCGTCGGCGGGTCTGCTGCCGCGCACTTCGGAAGGCGTCCGCGGCGCTGATCTGAAGAAGAACAGCGATCGCGTGAGCACCGGGACAGCGGGCGATGCTCGACCCACCGCACTGCCCGTCAAGGGCGGCAGCAGCCAGAGCCCCGGGACCGGCGCAGGTGACGCCGCCTCGACTCGTCTTGGCCCGGCGGCGGCCGACCAGCACGCTCGGTGGGCCGGCAGCCTCGTGCAGGCTGCTTCTGCCGCACGCACGGCCACCTCCACCTCCAACGGCAGCACGAGCCCCGGCTACGACTACAACCTTCCCCCCGATGATGCCACACCGGCCGGGCTGTGGGGATCCTCTTTACCGTCCGCGTCGACCGCAGCACACAACGGCAGAGGGGACGAGGACGTCTTGCGCGGTGATGCGGCGCGGGAGCCACTGGCGATTAAGGTGAAGTTGAACATGCTGGATATCCTGCAGGAGATGCCGTTTGAGCAGCGGGAGCGACTCGAGAGCCGCGCCGCCGAGGAGGACGCCTACGACGCACGGCGGCTGAAGAGCGCTGCGATGGGCTCTTCCGTGTCTTCGTCACCACCCACCGCCGCCGCGTCACCTGCGGCGAGGGTTGCAGGCGGTGAACAGATGCAGTTGTCCGCCTACGGCAGCGTCGGCGACTCCGCCGAGCCGCAGCTTCTCCTACCGGTGGCCCTGCCTACGCGTCAGCTCCACCGCAGTGCCAGCACAAAGACGGGCAGCAATCCGCCGCCGCAGCAGACACCCCAGGCAGCGAGGACGACGGGTACTCCACCGCAAGAACTGAATGCGGATGTGCGTGTCACCGTCACTGCGCCGCCCTTCGCTGCACTGTCAAGGGACGAGACGGGAGCGGCGATGGAGGAGGACGATGAGGATGCGTTGGACCGTTTAATCGGCGCCGGCACCCGTGATGAGCTTGGCGCGTTCCTCGACGAGGTGCCATGGCTGCAGAACGCGGATGTCTTCTCCGCCATCCCTCTCTCCGCCGGCTCAGACGATGTCATGTTTGTTGCCCGAGCGGGCAACGTAAGTCAGCCGCAGCCGCAGCGGCGGCGGCGCAGCGGCAGCTACAACGTGTCCAGCAGCGGCCATGCTCTTGAGAGAGTGGCGAGTGGTGCAGCCCGCAAAGGCAGCGACAGCGGCAGCAGCGCGCATCTGTTTGCGTCAAACGAAATGTCGGCAAGTGGGGAGTGTCAACACCCTCCGCCGTCGCCGGCGGTGCGCTACGCCGGCAGCGTCTCGCGCAGCAACCCCAACATCGAAGTAACCGTGATGCCGCAGCGCCACCAGCAGCAGCGGCAGCGGACGAGCATCGCAGGTGTTACCTCGACGGACGCAAACAGAAGCACCACGACACCTCCACAAGAGGCATCTCCATTGCCGCCACCGTCGCAGCGGCTGAGGGGGGAGCGTCCGTAGAGGGGCACACACCAGAGACACAGGAGCAGCGCCGCATCTCTCAAGGTGCTGCATCCAATGCTGACAGCTTCACCACCGCCGCTGACTCTGGCGCCACTGCCCCGTCGCACCACTATGGACTTCCACACCTGGTCGCTGAGGATGGAGGAGTGCGTCAGACCCACAGCACCAGCTTCAGCAATCCTGTCCATCACAACAACGTGAACCACAACGGCGGCAGCAGTAGCAGTAAAAAGCCTGGCAGCGCGCGTGGACCGCGCGGCTCTGCCACTGCCGCTATCGCCGCCACCGCCGCCATCGTGGCGCCGTCCCGCACCGGCGCAGCAGCGACAGGCACCCAAGGCGGCAGCGGTGATCAAAAAGAAAACACGCGAGTTGACCGCAGGGAGGGAGTGAAGAATGCAGACGCGCCTGCGGCGGTGACGGTGGTCACGACACAGGGTGGCAGTAATGCTCTGCGATCACGGCTGTCGTCGACGCGGCTGCTGCGCGAAGGCAGCGCCAGTGCCGCGGCGGGGGCCCGTCTGCGTCCCGTGAGTGCCAAAACAAACAGCGACGGCGGCGCCGGTGCGGCGGGTGAGGGCGAGGCAGCAGAGACGGGCACCGCACTCGCCCTCGAGGTGCGGAACAAGCGTGAGGGGCTCGACGACTTCCCGGTGGCGCCGCTGGCCGCCGACCTCGCCTCCCCGCCCTCGCAGGAGGCGAACGTGCCGCCACCGCCACCGACGCCGAAGGTGCGCATGGCGGGTCGCTGCGAAGGCTTCACCACCAGCGAACTCGAGGGTCTCCTGCGTGCGAAGTTGATGGCGCACTACAAGAAGCGACAGCAGGCGCTGAGAGCCCAACGCGCGGAGCTGGCGGCACAGGAGGCTGCCCGGGAAAAAATGCGCGAGAAGCTTGGTGCGCTCTTCACGTCCAACTACAACGCACGCGCCGGCAGCGCGTCACCCGACTCCATCCACGAGACCGCCAGCTACCACTCCACGCACACGTACGACACGATGCTCAGCGCCGATGAGGAGGGCATTACGCTGCGCGACAGTCCCCGGTTACTGGCGCGTGTGGCGACGATGCCACCGGTGCCGGGCACCTCGTCCGCAGCGCAGCTTCCCTCTCCGCCTTCCCTGCCACCACAGCCGCAGCATCCGCCGCCGCAGCCGGCCTCTGCGCGTGCGTCGCCGTCCTCCACGGCGTCTCCAGCTCTCTACGGCAGCCCCGATGCGTCCTCGCTCGACCAAACAGCGCGGCAGGCGATGCGAGAGGAGGAGGTGCTGCGCAGCCTCTCCGCCCGCCACACAGGCGAGAAGGCAGGGAGCCCGAAGAGTCCGCAAGAGACGCAGCGGAACAGCAGCCGCGGCAGTCCACTGGTGGAGCGGAACACCCCGGGTAGCGCAGCGGGCGCCGACACGGCGCTCCTGCAGAAAACGCCATCCCCCATCACTGCCGTGCAACCCACCGCACCTACCACCACCACGGCATCTCCGTCCACCGAGCCCGATTTGCTGCTGGAGACGGCGGCGGTGCGGCAACTGCGGCAGGCGGCTGCGTTGGCCGCTGCCGTGGCCCGGCAGAAGGCCGCCTTCCGCAGTACTGCGGAGGGCAGCAGCGCGGGCGGTCCGGCGCGCATCGTCGTGGCACCGCCGTGGCGGCCCCCGCACCGCTCCGCAGAGGTGCCAGGGTTGTGGGAGACGTCCTCCGCGGAGGAGGAGGCGGAGGCGGACGCGCGCGGGCGACCAGGGCGGCCAGCCCCGGCGCGTCTGCAGGAAGAGCTGCGGTGGCGGTGGAGTGCGCCGCCGACCGACGACGACGACGGCTCCGACAGCA
Organism: Crithidia acanthocephali; assembly: GCA_000482105.1. NCBI lineage: Eukaryota > Euglenozoa > Kinetoplastea > Trypanosomatida > Trypanosomatidae > Crithidia > Crithidia acanthocephali. The sequence continues at coordinate 3,178 of AUXI01000428.1, read as the reverse complement.
GCAGCAGCAGCAGCAGCAGCAGCGACCGGGACGATGACGGAGAGGGCGAGAACACCACCACGTCGACGGAGACGCCGTCCTCGCCGGAGTTTTCGTGGCAGGGCGGCCGGCTGCGGACACCGCGCGTGTTGCCGGGCGACAAGAAGATGACGGCGAGCGCAAATGGCAGTCGTGCTGAGATGGCGAGAGGCGCTTCACCGCGGACGGATGCGGCGAAGGAGGGGGCTGCAGCGGTGGTGGAGGGCAAAGACGCGGAAGAAACGTCCGACGCGGAGGAGGAGGCGGGCGACGGTGAGGAAAGGCTGCAGCGACAGTCCTCGCTGATCGGGTCGCCGATGGAGCTGCGCGCCAAGACGCGCACACGCGACGCCTTTCCCCCGCAGCCTACGTCGAGTGCAAAGGAGGCGCCTTCGGTGCCGTCGCCGCCGCCGCCGTCGGAGCGGAGCAGCGAAGGCCACGGCGACTCGCGCAGCGGCAGCAGCAACAGCAACAACGCCAGAGACACGAAAGCCGTTGGCCACCGCCGCTCACGTCGCACCACGAAGCAGCAAGGAACACCGCACAGCAAGACAGCACGCAAGCCGAAGAAGTCGTTGGGCAAAACCGCCGCCGCCCCTTCCGACTCCGCCAGCTCCACGGCCACGTCCAACACAACGTCTCGCAGCACCAGTAGCTGCGGCAACAAGGGAGTTTCGAAAAGCAGCAGCAGCGGCGGCAGCAACAACACCAGCAGTGAGGACGACAACAGTGCGAACGACGAGGAAGAGGAGGAGGAGGACATGTCTTACGCGTACACGGTGCAGCGCGACGCCGAGACGGGCTGCCGCTACTTCGACTACGTCTGCCCCGTCACCGTGGAGGTCGTCGGTGAGCTGCCACCGGGCTGTCGGGTGGCGTCCTCGGCACAGGTGATGGCAGAGCTGCGGTCTCTGTCCCCGAGTGGTACCAGGTGGGCGTCGGGGTTTTCGTCAGCGGGGCTGACGGACTTCATGCTGGCCTCACCTTCTCCGCCGCCGCGGGAGAAAGCCGTGGCAGCGCCGTCGCCGACGGAGCGCGACGCAGACAAGGCCAAGACGCCAGACATTCATCAGGCCGTCTCTGAGACGCGCGACGGCGCAGCTGCTGCTGCTGTGGCGGCGGCGGAAGGTGTCGTGAGAGTAACCTGCACGACAGTCTCGAGAGCAGCGGCAAGTCGTCGCTCTTTGAGGACTGCTCACTGCTGCTACCGAACAGCCCAGCGCCACCGCCACAAGTCGCGCAGGCTGCTCGCTCAAGTCAGGGTGCAGCACAGAGCACTGCACAAGAGCAAGCCTCGAAGGATTTGTCGAAGGGTGCGGGCAGGGGCACGGAGGGGACAGCCGCGAGTGCACCAACGAGCACCACTGACACGTCAGCGCGCACCACCAGTGCACCGGCAGCTTCCACTGGCGCCGCCGCGCCGCACACCCCGTTGCACCGCTCTGCCTCTTACGCCGGTGACGCCGCGCGCACTGCAGTGGGGAAAGGCGGCCAAGGCACGAGCAGCGAGGCCGGCGGAGGGGCGGGCACGAACAGTCCATCGTCGCAGCGGCGTGTCGACTCGATGTTTATTGTTGGCACCAAGGTGGCAGCCCCGACCACACCCTCTGTGCCTCTCCCACAGCCGGAGGCCGCAGCGCAGCCCGCCCCACTCACGGAAGCGAGTCCACCACCGCGGAAAGCCGGCCGGAGAGCCTCCGCCAAGACCCGCGCCGGCCACCACCACCACCGCCGCAAGTCCAGCCTCAGCGCGACCTTCGAAACCATCATGGGCAGTAACAGCAACCTCGCCTGGCGTATTCGCGTGCCACCGCCGCCTTCTCCCCCCACCAGCACCACCACCACCACCACAGCATGCCAGTACATCCACCTCCCCATCTCGCTCGCCCTCCGCCCGATTCGCGCGCGGACGCGCTTTGTCGGGCTGCTGTGGCGGCTGTGGACGGCGACGCAACTTGCCGATCCGGCTCTGCGGCGTGTGCTGCTGGGCAGCGAGCGGTGCCTTCACGGAACCTGCACATTTGCTGAGGCCTTTGGAGACTGGGTTCAGCGCGGGGATGGCGAGGAGGACGAGGAGGGAGAGATCTCCACCGCCTCCGGCACGACGTCGCTGACAGCCACGACGCGCACAGGGAACACAACGGCGACGACGACCAACACGCCCAGTGCGGAGGCGTTGAACTCGGCGAGCGCAACCCTCACCAACGCTGCCGCCTCGACACTGAAGCTGAGTGCGACGCAGAACAGCAACAACAGCAGGTGGGAGCTACCAGCTGCGCCGCACACCACCACCACAGCGGCGGCGGTGCCGGAGAAGGCGGGCGGCGCTGCTGCGCCACTCTCGATGAGCACGACGGCCACCGTGAGTCCCGCAGCGGGCCCGAGAGGTCGGTGGAGCTTGTACTACGTAGAGCCGCACCTCAACGTGGCGATGCGTCTGCTGACGGACGCGGACTGGGCAGTGGTGCGGTTGAAGGTGCAGGAGATGGGGCAACTCCTGCCGTTCATTCGATTGTATCTGGTCTTGTACGGCGCCGAGGTCACGTCCGTGCGATGAGACAAGAGGCGAAAAAGAGGAGCGTTGGACCGGTCTAGCTTGGCCTTGTACATGTACAAAAAGAACTACCAAAAAGTGGAAGAAGAACAACTCATAAAAAAAAAAAAGGAGCGGTCAGAAGGAGGTAGAGGATGCTAAGGAGAAAAGAAAAATGAAAGGTCTTGTAGATTCTGTCGATGCGTATCGGGAACACCCCGCGAGGTTGCGGAGGTACACCACATCAGGACTCACAAGCGTCTTTTTCCTACCTGAGAACACTGTTTTTAAGTGCCGCTTTCTTTCGTCATGCAAGAATGGTGCTCTATGTCCTTTTCTCTCTCTCATTTCTCCGTCACTTGAGCTCTTCTTGTCCTTCTTTGTTTTCTTTCTGTTCCCCTATCATTTCGTCGGAAGGAATCAGCAGCAATATTAAGGGAAAGAAAAGACGGAGATTTTTTTTGATGAAAGCAAGAGCAACAGCTACAAACAACAACAACAAAAGAGAACTCGGCTAGTATGTGGGCAGCGTGGACATCGTCGTCTGCACCAGCCAACTCGGATGCAGGCACCACCGCAACGTCTTCATCGTCATCGTCCACTTCTGTCGCCGCGGCGTTGGCCAAG
>AUXI01000427.1:0-20460 GCA_000482105.1 Crithidia acanthocephali | reverse complement strand
AGCATGCTCGACGGGGCCGTAGAAGCGGCGGAGTAGTTCCACCGCCTTGTCCACGTTCGCTTTCTTGTCCTCCGGCGTCTCGGCGAGGAAGGCAAGACGTGTGTATTCGTTGATCAGCTCAACGCGATTGTCCGTCTTGTGGATCGCAATGTCAAGCTGCAGCGCCGCCTGGAGATGCTCCACGCACTTGCCACGCTGCTTCAGGTGAAAGTAGGCCTGCGCCAGTGCGTCGTGGGTCTTGATCAGCATCCACTGCGGCGGCTTCGGCGGCGGGCAGATGTAGCGCATCACGATCTCGTAGCTCTGCAGCAGCACCGTGACAGCCGTCGCGTAGTCGCCCTCCCGCACCAGACGGCGACCCTTCTGGTAGTAGTCGGAGGCCTGCACGTACTTCTCCTTCTCCGCCGTCATCACCGGCTCGTCGACCTGGTTGCGGCACGACGGGCAGCCGCAGAAGAAGCCGTAGCGGTCGCGCAGCGTCTGCAGGCGGTGCCGCATGCTGTGGAAGGAGAAGCAGGTGATGCCGCCGTAGGCCACCGTGAGCTCCTCGCCCTCCATGATCGGTCGAATGGCCCGCACCACCAGCCGCGCACAGGAGCCCTGCGGGTTGCCCTCGAAGGACATGAAGCAGTTCGGGTCGCAGGCGTGGTTGAAGAGCGCGCCGACGGCGTACACGGCCTTGCCAAGGTGCGCCGTGGACGTGTTCGTCTGCAGCAGCCCAGCGCCGCTGTTGGCGGTCGTGGCCGCGGCGGCCGTCCGCATCACACACGTAACGTCCACCGCGTTAAGCAGAATCTGTCGCTGAGCCTTGCGCAGCTGCTCCGCCTCTGGCTCGCTGAGTGCACCAACGTAGAGGGCGATGGCGGCGACCAGCGACTCGTAGCCGCCCACTGCAGCGTTGGGCTGCAGTTCGCGCGTAAAGCTGCCCTCCAGCGTTCGAATGTGCGTCGCCCCGAAATCGCTCCCCGTGGCCGGGTCGAGCTCCGCCGGCGACGTCAGCTCGGCCAGCGCCGGAAACTCGCGCGTGCCGAGCAGCATGCGGTAGGCCAGCAGTGCGTCGTTGGGGCAGCAGAGGAAGAAGGCGTGGTGGCTCTCGTGTTGGCCGTAGTGCTCCCAGGCGGCCGCCGCACACGCCGCGCTGCAGAAAAAGCCGCGTGACTTGATGTGGTGCTGACGGTACTCTTCGCCGTGGTAGAGGCAGGTGCTGTGCTGCAGGCAGTAGGAGCAAACGGACAGCAGCGTCTCCGTCCGTGCCACCAGCGCGTACGGCGTCTCGTCCATCACCGCCCCCTCACTGAGCCGACTCGTCGCGGCCAGCGCGCGGCCCTTCGCCGATCGCTCCACCTGCAGCGGCACCGTCACGTGTGCGCGGGGCGGTAACGCCGCAGACGCCATCCCACTCGCCGCCTCGCCAAACAGCTTCGTCATCGCCTCGGCGGAGTTGGCGGCCTCGCGTGACTCTTGCTTGGCCGCCTCGACATCCTTCTCGCCAGCCTTCACGAGGCCCAGCTCCACCAGGCACCGCCCTCGCCGCGTCAGGGCCTTCCAGTAGGTGGGCTGGTACGCCAGGGCACGATCGGCGTCCATGCAGGCATCCGCGTAGCGGTGCTGATCGAAGAAGACGGTGCTGCGGTTGTTCAGCAGCACCGCCACCGTCTCGACACTCTCGGCGCAGAGCAGGCCGTTCGTGTAGGAGAAGATGGCTTCCTGGTGCAGCCGCTTCTTGTATTCGGCGTTGCCCTTCTCCTTCCACCGCAGCGCCACCTGCTCATCGAGCCCAGAGACACGGTGGGCCGCCTCGAAGAGCTGATCGAGCTGCGGGAACACCTCCGGCTTCTTCAGCTTCAGCTCGAGCAGAAGTTGGCCGACGGGCATCTCTCCACCGTTGGCGGGGAAGGCCGGCTTCAGCGCTTCGAGGAAGGAGTAGAGGTCGCCGGAGTTCTGGTCGGTCGCCGGCGCCTTAGCTTCCTCGCCATCGCAGCTATGGTTGTGGGAATGGGAGTGGGCATGTGAGTGCATTGCAGCAGCAGTCGACCCGCAGAGTCGTTAGATGAACAAGCGGCAACAATAAAAAAGAAAAAAAAGAGAGAGAAGAGTCACAACAAGCTTACTGGGTTAGAAAACGGCTGTTTTACAATGAGCCACACCTACTAGTGCGTGTGCGTGTGTGTGTGTGTGTGTGTGCAAATCAACAAGTGAAAAATATGAATTTGAATTCCTAACGGAGAATGGTGAACGAGAGACGCATCGCTCGAGTCGACAGTGAGCGTTGGTGGGACAATGGACAATCGCAAGTCACGAGAAACAACAGAGGAATGCGTTGAACCAGTGGGGGCAAGTAAGCTAGCAGTGCTGGAGAGAACCGTCGTGTGACACAGTCAGACATTTCAATTCGGTCCACGAGATGGAATCTAACTGGACGGTCAAAGCAATTTTGCACGGAGCTCAACAGAATTGAGGCTAGCTGAATGTGCAAAGTGTGGTGCCATCACTTCACAGTCTTTGGTTAATTGCATCAATGGCAGAACGCAAGTGGCATTCATCTGCCGGTGAATCGAGCTTTGTGAGCGAGAAGACGTGGCTTTTCTTCCTTTGTGCACCATTTACTTGAATATCACTCAAAAAAGGTAAGAAAAGATGGTTAAACGAACGTGTGCAACTATCATCAACGTTTTAGAACTTAAAGGTTTTCCAGTGTTTTAGAGACATGCACACACGACTCGAAAGAAGAAAAGAGAACTGAAGAAGAAACAGATGCCTCTCCACCAAACAATGAAAGAAAGAAAAAGAAAGAAAAAGCAATACCAAGTCGTTAAAAGAAAAACAGAAAGAAAAATGAGACACGAACAGCAAAAGTACAAAGCACGGAGCGCACCAACGGGCGAAAAGAGAACTCGAGAGGGGAAAGAGAAGACTCACAAAAGGCAAATACTTCAGCAGGACACGCAATGGAAAACATCGAGACGGCAAAGGTGAGGAAAAAAAAGAGCTCTTCGTTTTCATTTTCTTTTTTTTTTGTAACGCAGCTTGCAGACAGTTACAGAGTGATGCAGTGTGGCACACGTTTTGAGAGTAAGGAGAAGTACGCACAAAGTCAACTTTTTGTGCCGGCCGAAAGACAAAAGATACTATCTGCACAGCGGCAAAGTGGATGGTACGCCTAAAGAAACAAAGAAGAGAAAGAAGAGAAAAGCCTACAGCACGTGGGGCTCCGGAAACAAATGTTGACAAACGGATTTTGGTGCGTGCGTTTTGTTAATTAGTAGATAAGTTAGCGAGCGGAGTTTTGCTTCACTTTCGCCGTGCGTGTGCGTGTCTTTTTTCTTTGGAGAGTTGTCTCCGTTTGATTCCATTTACATGCCTTTTTCTTTTCTTTTTGGCTGAGCTTCTCGTTCACCTTGTGGTTGCGCTACCGTCGTCGCATCAGCACCGACTGCACCATACCTTTCTTCTTTCGCTCCTTCCTCTCTCTATGTCAGACGGGGGAAAAAAAGGGCAGTGTTTCGAATTCGTCTTCTCAACACAGAGACAAAAAGCGCGGATTCCAGCTTTTCTTTTTGGATTCACTCGCATCTCCTGTTTGGCCGCCTATACTACACCTAATGCGTTTTTTTTGTTTTTAGTCCGCGATGGTGCCAAAGTAGCGGTCGCCGAAGTCGCCGAGGCCGGGGAGAATGTACATGTTCTCGTCCAGGTCGTCGTCGATGGCAGCTGTCACGATCTGAATCTTGGGAAAGCGGCCAAGGTACTTCTTGATGCCGGCCGGCGCAGCGACCAGGTTGAGGAAGATGATGTTCTCCTCCGGCACGTTGTACTCGTTGATCAGGATCTCCGTCGCCTTGATCGCGCTGCCGCCCGTGGCGCACATCGGGTCCAGCAGCAGCACGCGGCGGTTCGCGACGTCCTTCGGCATCTTGCTATAGCTAAAGCGGTTGTCCGGCCCCTTGTCGGCGCTGGCCTCGTCGCGCTGGACGAGGATCTTACCAATACGCACACCGCGGCACATCTCGCGCAGCACGCGCTCCATCGACTCGCCGGCGCGCATGATGGAGACGCCGATGATGCCGCGCTCGTCGGGGCGGACGCCCTTGTACACGGCGCCGGTCGGTGTGATGATGTTGCACGGCTCCACCGGGATCATGCACAGCGCAGCCTCGAGGATGAGGCGCATGATGCGCTCCGAGTAGAAGACGAAGTCCGTGCGCTGCGTCTCGACGTTGCGGATGACGGTGAAGAGGAAGTGCAGCTGCGGGGTCTGCGGCAGGAGGTGGAGGTGGCCCGGGTACATGTTCAGAATCTGCATCGTGCTCTCGTGCCCCACGGCGGTGGCACTGTGCATGTGCGTGGCAGTCGTACCCTCGGTGTTGGACATTGCGAAAAGTGAAGGTGGAAAGAGACACAAGAAACGAAAAAGAAGACTCTTTGTGTGTGTGGTGATGGTGAGAGCGTTAAAATCTTACGAAACGTTTATTAGCACTTGTTTATTTAGTACAATTAGAGCTCAAGAAGGAAAAGAAACCGGTTGGGGTGACTGTTTTTTGTTGTTGCTAACGTGTGAGAAAAGGGAAGATGCGAAAAAGGTGGCGGGGAAAGTGGTGGAGGAAGACAGAAATGAGCGGAGAGGACAGCACAGAACACGCATGCGGTGTTGACCAGTGCGTCACTGAGATGCACTGAAATAGCATTAAGTTTTTTTAACTGTCCACGTTCGACGAAGGAAAAGTCGCAGCCCGCCTGCAATCCGTATAACAACGTTGCACTGCGTGATTCACGTCGGACGCGTTGAAGTGCAAGGGAATGCCATTCGATGCTTTCCTTACATTCTATCTGGTGCCACCTCAAATCGTTCATCGGTCACGTTACATTCTTTTTTTTTTTTTGCTGTTGTTTGTTTGTTTGTTTGATTGTGTCAATCCAATAGGAGTGCGAGAGGGCAGCCAGCTACAGTGTTCACCCTCAGCGCGTGTGGGAAAGAAACAAAGAGAGAGAGACAATGACAAGACCGTCTCGTTGTGTATGTACATCGACGTAATATACAAGATAAGAAAGAAGACGGACGAAAACTTCTTGTTTCCCGTCCCTTCGGGTTTGCTGAAGGCTCACGCCTTTTTGAACCGCCCCTTCATGTTCACGAGTCGGCGGAAGTCGTCGAGGCTGATTCGTCCATCCCCATCGAAGTCCGCCGTACCCACCAGCAGCGTCAGGTCCTCCTCGTTTAGCTCGCCAAAGCCGATTTGGGCCATGATGCGCGACAGCACCTCCTTCTCCACGTAGTGCGTGTTGCGCGGGTCGTACACGCGGAAGGCCTCCCCGACGGCGTCGAAGCCCGCTTCTCCGCCGAGGAGGGAGGCGGCCACGTTGGCGTCGTACGGCGCGTTCGGCCCACCGGGGCCGCCGTGGCGCCGGGTGCCTCCGCTGCTGGCACCGGGTCGATGCGCCGTCGCCGCCGCTGGTGCCGTCGTTGGCCCCGCAGTCCCGTCGGACCCGCCGATGTTCGCCTCCAGCTGCTGGAAGGACTGGATGAGGTCCCACAGCTGGTCCACGTCCAGGCCGGCACGACTGCCGTAGGCACGCCCGGCTGCGTTGTTTGGCCCCGCAGCCCCGTGCCCCGCCGCCAACTCCGCCGGGGACGGCGGTGTCTCATGCTGTGCACCGCCGTTGGCACCCAAGGACTCGTTGGCAAGGCCCTTCGCTGCGTGCTGCGCGTGCGGCTGCTGCGCTGGAGAGGCGGAGGCTTTGGCGGCGTCCGTCTTTGGCCCGTCCGCCGCAAACGGCGAGGTGAAGCCCTGCGGTGACGCCTCCGCTGGACTTCCCTGACCAATACCACCCCCAGCGTTGCCGCCGCCGCCGCCGTTGTTGCCGCTCGGGTCCTCGATGAGGAACTTGTATTCTTTGCTCGTGAGCTGTGGGTAGAAGGCGGAGAGACGCTGCTTCAGGTTGGACATCGTCAGCACACCGCTGCCGTTGACGTCGAGGAACTCGAAGGCGGCCTCGACGTCCTCGCGGGTGAGGCGGAACGGCGGCAGGTCGTCGTGCCGCGGTGGAGGGCTCGCGACGTGCGCCAGGAGGTCGCCGCCGTCGTGATCCGTCACGATGAAGCTGCCGCTGGGGCTGATGACACCGCTATCGCGGCCCTCCCACCGCTCCGCCTCATCGCCGCCTCCGCCGCTGTTGTCGTCGCCGGCCGCGGCTGCCACAAAACGCACGCTGCGTGGTGACTTCGCGCTGGCGGTGTTGTTCGGCGTCTGCCGTCGTAGCGGGCTGGCGTCGTCATCGTGGAAGGGCGTCTCGCCACTAGGGGTGACGGAGGCGTTGAGAGAAGACCGCGAAGGAAAGGACGAAGTAGACGCCTTCATAGTGCCGTAGAAAGCTGCTGAGCCCTCGCGTGACTGCTGAGATGAAAGCGATGTACTACTAATGCCCGTGAAAAGAAAAAGAGGGGGTTTGAAAAAACTGAATTGGGGTGTAGGGAGACCAGCCACCTCAGTAGTAGCATCACTACTATGCGATGCGAGCATGATAGTTTTGCTTCTATTTGTGCAATCAACTGGCCAGAATTCGGTGTTGGTCAGAATTCATCTTTATAGATTAGGCCTGTTGTGATCGTGAGCAGTGGTTTCTCTCCTTCTTCTCGAGCCATACATCATGGCAGAGGCAAGTACCACGCACGATCGTTTCTATTCTATTTAATATGCACTCATGGACCAACGCGTTTACTAAAGATGCTGTTCTCCCCGTTGCTCTTTCATCTGCCAGGTGTCAAAGGTGTGTTTGTTATCGTTATTGTCCTCCATGAATGAGAACGAGGAAAACTGACACGACAGACCTCTTGCAGAGGTCAGTGTGTGTGAAATAGCCAGAATAAAAAAACAGATTAAACTGGGAAAAGACTTACAATAGTGTGTAGAGGATAAAAAACCACCACTTGAACGCCGCTTCACAGTCACACAGCAAAGAACATAGAACTGACAGAGGAAGAAGGGGAAAGATTGCAAGTGCACATGCAATTACCAGTCGCCCGACGATAACAAAGGCCGAATTGTTGCATGCAAAAAAAAAAAAAGAACGGACAGTGTACACAGACTTAAGCAACTAGGAAAGATGCACACAAAAAGGCTCCCATCACCAAGACGTCATCACCTTTCAATAAACAGTATCAGCTCAAACAACACGGGCATCAAAACAAGCGAAGAGGGAAAACAAGGAACATGCAAAGGCGGCAATGCAGCCTGAAAATAGCATCACAACTGGTAACAAACGCTTAGTTAAAACCGAGTCTCATGGCAACAGCAGGGGCAATAACGATAATAGCTTTTAATACAAGACTATCACTGAATATGAAAAAAAAAAGAAATAACCAAAAAAACAGGTTTTTTATTTCTGGCTTCCCTGGTATCTCGAATGAGAATCTTGCTTGCAACTCATCTAAGTCTGATCAGCGTTCTCAGGGCCGGATGTGTAAGCTCGGCGATTCCAAAATTTCGGCGCAGCGAACCCATCTGGAGTTCATCACCCTCCTTATACACACCTTTTCAGCGCTCAGAAAAACAGAAAAAAGACGGCGTGGCCATTAAAAAGAACAACAAGAACAAAAGAGAGAACATCAATTTCTGCTAGTGAGACGAAGCTCAGGTGACAACACTGCCAGCGAGAGCCAGACTTTAAATAAGGCGTTTAATTTGAGGTGGCAAACCAGTTTAAAAATAAAAAAGTGTACAGGTGTGTCGTCGTCGATTTATTTTTGTAGCTGAACGCTGCCGCAAGACAAAAGAAAAGAAAGAAAAGAAACACTCAACAGTGACGGTCTCGTGCACCTGACCCGCGACAAGAGCTGAAGTCCATGACAAAGGCAGATGTGACGCCGGAGGCAATTCGATTCTTGTCGCGTGCCACGGCGGGAGCTTTTAAACGCTGTCGTCACAGCGTTCTCAAAGGAGTACCGCAAGAAAGCCAAATATTTTAAAAAAAAAACTAGATAAAGAACCTACTGGCGCTACCAGTACTTACGCACACGGTAGGCTTTTGGTGATTTCCACTTTTCCCGGTGGCAACCGCGGGAAAAACTCTATCCTGTCCCTCCAACGGTGCCGGAATGTACGTTCAACAGCAACACCAGCAGCAACAACAACGGCAAATTAACAAAAAAAAACACACTTTTTGTTAATGCAGAATGCAAACGCAAAGGAATACACACAAACAACAACAACAAAAAAAAACCAGCACTTCTTCTCCATCGCTTCCTCTTGATGGCACGCAAGCCTGAATCTCACATTTTCCTCGCCAACAGCGGTAAGCTCTTTTCTTTCTTTTTCCCCACTCTCTTTTGATGCAATGGCACATCGCCATCACTGCACACGAAACAGCAAGGTCCGTCGAGGCGCTCTCAGAGCGTCTTGACTTCTGCCCCGTTGGACTTGTGCTCCTTATCCCGTGTGTCAGTTAGCGGACGCTGCAGCACGAAGAAGGCGCAGCGGTACACCAGCTGCTTCATGCTGCGCTGGTTGTTTGTGTAGGTGGTGTCGATAAACGTTGGTGGGCCATTGAGCACAAATCCAATACGCTGTGCCACCGTTAGTACCTCGCCGAGGGACAGCTCAATGGACATGTCGTCGGCGCTATCGGCGAAGTGGTACAGCAGGGGACCGACGTTCACCCAGTAGCCGCCCGGCACGAGAAGGTTGTAGATGATCTCCAGGTACTCGATGATGTTGTGCGCCGTATCAATGAAGAAGCAGGTGGCGACCACCGACCAGGTCTTGTGCTGGTGCGGCTTCGCGTACACCTCCGTGAAGTCGCCCGCCACCATCGAGAGCTGGCCGAAGCCGAGGCCCTCGTCGCGCAGCGCGTCGATCGCCTCCGACGCGCACAGATCGGGGATCTGCACCTCAGCGAACTGGTCAGCGCGGTTGACCAGGTTGCACGTGCTGTCGCTGTAGGGGTAGATGCGATGCTGGCACGACTCGAAGACGTGGTTTTGGATGTAGTGACCCGCGATGAGCATGTGGTAGCTAAACTCATTCGCCTGGGCAAAGAAGCCGCGCAGGGCGAGTTCGACGGAGAGGCGGCACAGCCCTGCACCAGGGATGAGCACCCGAACGTTCTCGCGCTCATTGCGGTTCGGGAAGCAGCGATCGAGCGTGTCAAGGATCGGCTTGTACACGCAGTCCCGCTCGGCCACACCCTCGGCGGACCAGTCGCGCACAAACTGACGCAGCGTGGAGAAGACTTTGTCCATGTCCAGCGGCGTTGGCGGCGGCACCTCCTCCATCCGCACCGTTGTCCCCTCTGGCCAGTAGCTGTCGAAAAGTTCCTCGCTGGCCTCGCAGATGGCGTCGAAGAAGGTGCTGTTCACCTCAATACATTCGAGGTACTTGTCAAGGATCTTGTCCAGGTCAATGCACAGGAGGTCGCGGTGCTGGTCCTGCAGCTTGCGGAAGTTGGTCCGGCGCATCTCGCGGGCGGCCATAGCCTGGCGCTTGTAGTGGTGGAAGGCGCGTACGGTGCGGAGGAAGCTGATGTGGTCCTCGATCATATCCGGGTCGATCACGACACCAGGCGCCGGGGCGTGTGGCTGGTAGAGCGGCATGGGGTGACTGCCGAGTGCGCTGTCCACCGAGTACGGCGGCGGCGGCACGCCTTGGTGCTTGTCACCAGGTGCTTCGTTCGACTTGCCGGCCGCTGGTGAGGAGCGCTGCGGCGCGGCGCCGGCGTTGCTGCTCTCGTTTTCTGCTGCACTGGCGGTTGCTGACATGACGAGACGATTTGCGAGACTACTAGTTGTTTTGTTGGATAATTAGCTTTTTGTGATGGTGGTGGTGGCCGTGTGTGTGAGGCAGGAAGAAAAGCCCTCCGCATTCTGAGTGTCACGCCAACATTGAAGAATGGTGGGCAAGGCAAACGAGCAGAAAGAAAAAAAAGAGTAAGAGGGATAGAACAAGGAGGTTATTTTTTCCTTTTTGTGTGTGTGTGTGTGCTTCTGTATGGCGACGGTATTTTGCTTCACGGAAAAGCTACTATTTTGGGCACCAATGCTTCGCTTACTTTGTAAGAGCGTACTCTTTTTTTCGAGAAAGCAAGTCGAGAAAAACACTCAGCTCTTCTCCGCGCGGCAGAGGCGCCAAGAGACGTCTCTGAAACCGCACAAACAAGCTCAAAAAGCACATGGCGCAACACATTCCTTCTCTATCAGCTCTCTCTCCTTTCAAGCTTTACTAGTTGCATATTTTTGTTTGTTGACGTTACAGCACCCGCAGCGCGTGCAGATGCAGGTAGTCGTTAAGATCGCGCTCCAGTCTGTAGCGAATCTCGTGCACCGTCTTGTACAAACACACGAGTACGGTGCGGCTCTCCTCCTGTGTCTGCAACCACGCGCACAGTTCCGCTTGAAACTGCGGCGCGCACGCCTCGGGTCGGTACCACGCTCGCAGCGCCTGTGTCGTGTCGCGGTAGTCGAGCAGTTGACGCTCCATCGTCGCCTCCGCCGCGGCCAGCGCATCGTAGTGACCACGCAGCACCGCCACATCCTCCACGGTGGCAAGAGGCAATGTGGACAGCGCGGGGCTGGACGCGCTATCCACTGTCTTGGCAGCCCTGCCGCTGCGGGACGTCGATGGCTGCTGGGCCAGCGTCGTGGCGGCGTGCAGGCACTCTCGCACCTGCGCCGCCTCCGCGCCGCCGCACCAACGGTGTAAGTCGCCACGCTCAAGTGACTGCGGGTACTCGCGCAACGACCGGAACGCTTGCCGGGAGGGCGGCTGTGGCGTGTGTTGCCGTGGCGCCTGCGGTTGTGACGCAGACGCAAGGGTGCCTTCACTGGTGCCGTCCAGAGGCTCTGCTGGTGCGGAGGTGTGTGGTGGCCTCGCTTCGCCGTCGTCCTCCTCGGAGGTGGCAGGAGAGACGCTGGAGGAGTTCGACCGCTGTCGCTTGCTGCGCCGCCCACCGCCCGCCGGCGTCGCCGTCAGTTCCGGGTGCCGCTTGCGCGTCTCCAGTACCACTTGGCGGTTGACGTAGCGCTCCATCGCGTCGAGCAGCGCGGCGGAGGCGGGCCAGTGCTGGGCCAGCGCCGGATAGGCGCGGTCGGCGGCCTGGCGCTGCAGTGCCCCATCCTCGAAGCCGTCCAGTCGCATGAGGAAGTAGGCCTCACTCTTGAGCTCGCGCTGCCTCGGGTGGAGCGTGTGGGGGAGGGTGAGCTGCTCCACAGCTGCCGCAACGTCTGCCTCCGTGTAGCGCATCTCCGACGAAGACGTGGCGGCAGTGTTGTGCACCGAGCACATCATGTGCGAGGACCCACCTGACGCCGTGCACACCTCTCTCAGCACTTGGGACACCGTCATCCGTCGCAGCGCCAGCAGCTGCACGAGAAGGCGAACAAGGGCACTGTGCTGCTTCGACAGCTCCTGCAACGAAAGTCCCTTTAGCTGGGAAGCAGCCGGCGGGCTGCCTGCGGTGGGAGCAGGGCCGGGTGGGTTCTTCACAGCACTGTGAGTCCCCGTTACCAATGTCGGTAGTGCCGCTGTTGTGGCAGTCTTCTCTGCTACGTCGGGGGTCGGCACCTCCAACGACGCGGGCGAAGGGTGGTCGACGGCTGCTTTCGAAAAGGCGCGTTCGCTTGCATCAGTCCCATCAGTTTTCGTCTGCTGTTCCGCCGGTGCGGTCGAAGGAGCATCGGATGGGGCAGCAACAACGCCTAGCGTCGACGACGTAGCAGGCGAAGGCGATGCACGGACAGTGGTGCTTTCCGTCCACGTTTCGTGCAGCATGGCGTACTTTGCACCGGGCAGTGGCACCAGCCTCGACGCATCAGCAGGTTCAGTGCTGCTGACGGCCTGATTCGGCAGCTGGAGATCTTCCAACGTTTCTTGGTTGACACGCCACGCCTCTGCCTCACCCGAAGCGGAGCGGTCGCAGCAACGCAGCTGCACCGTCCAGCGGCGCAGCGCTGACGTGTCCTCGAAGACGGCATAGCGCAACAACGCGCGGTTGTCGTGTGCAGTGGTGGAACTGGACACATCGCTGTCTTTCACGGGTGCTGTTTCACAAGCAGCATTAGTAGATGGCAGCTCCGTCGACAAGTAGGCGACCACGTTGTGCGACGGCTGAGAGATGGCCGCCATCAGAGGAGGCGGCAAGGTGCCAACCACACACGAGAGGCTCGCTGACGACGGTGGAGGTGCAAAAGACATCTTGTGTTGCCGTGGTGGTGGTGGTTGGTGTACTGTTGTTGGAAGTCAAGTGCTTTTCAGTGACAGCAATGAACGCCGCAAGTTTGTCTTGCACTGCAACAGCCCTCGAGTGCAGCTTGCGGATTTCCTACCGTGATGGCGCGGTGAACAATCCGAACGGCGAAGGTGTCGAAAACCAAGGATTTTCTACGTTCGGGCGATAAAAACAAAAAAAGTAGAAGAGAAAGAGAGAAGTGACGCCATGAGAAGAAAGTCACATAATACTCAAGGAAACGCTGACTAGAGCTTTCAGTAGGCAGTCTGCAACCTGCGCACATCAGCAGGAGCTACCGGCGGCAAAGCTCCCTATCTAAGACGAGGAGCGAAAAGAAGCTTCTTTTTTTAATCTTTTGTTTTTTAATTTTTTTTGCTGCCGCAAGTCGATGTGGCATCGAGCACGTGAGCCACACTCTATCCTAAACGTGTGCACTTGGGTGTCGCCAACCAAAAGAGAGATACCGCGGTTCGTTGTTGTTGTTGTTTTCGTAGCTTGACGGTGAAGTAAAGAAAAAAAAAAGAGGCGCCTCAACGTTATAGTGTACAGTAGTGTCCTCAGCAAATGGGAAGACCCAAGCAAGCTACAGCCAAATGCACGCGCGCAGTCAGGCAACAGTGTCTCCTATCAAGACACACACACACACACACACACGAGGACAAGAGAAAAGAGAGAGAGTGCGGCAACTCGGCGAGAAAGCTCGTTCATTCTTCCCTTCGCGCTTTCCTTTGCAAACGTCACCCGTGGTTCTCTTTCGCGCCCGTCATCGCCGTCGTGCGCGCTCCGCCACGAGTCGCGCCGCCTGCTCGCGCCGCTCGGCCGCCGCCGTCTCGCGCGCCGCCCGCTCCGCCTCCATGCGGGCCGTCTCCGCCGCCTTCGCCTTTTTGCGCTCCTGCACGACGCGGCGGTGCTCGGCGGCCCGCTCCGCCTCCCGCTGCGCCTCGCGCTGCCGCTCCTCCTCTTCCTCCTGCCGCCTCCGCGCCGCGGCAACCTTGCGCCGCTCCTCCCGCACCCCTTCCATCCGCTGGATCTGCTGTGCTGTGATGCCGTCTGGGGCCACCACCGTCAGCACCTTCGGCGTCTCTGCTGGGATGGCAGCGAGACCGTCGTCGTTGTGGCGGCCGCCCTTCTTGTTGCCGCCGTGGGCGGGCTTCTTGCCCCGAGGTGGTTTTCCCGCTCCCTCTGCGCCGCCGTCGGCTGCTGTGGCCGGCGGTGGGATAGCAGGCGTGAGGACGGTGTCCCCGGTCAGCGGATCGTTGGTGGCGACGCAGGTCAACGTTACCTCGTACGACCCGCCCAGCACGCCGGGCAACTCCTCTGCCGCCTCTTCCGTCTCTGCCGCGCCGCCCCTCACTTTCTTGGCGGTCGGTGCCTTTTTCTTCTTTGCCAGCGGCGGTGCGGGGGTCCAGACGGCGAAGGGGATTGCATTCGCCACGAGCAGCGGCAGCGGGTTGCCCATGCGCTCCTGGTAGTGCGTGCACAGGGTGCCGGCCAGCTCCGTCTTGAACGGCGTCAGCAGCACCACGTCACTCACCGCCTCGAGCGGCTCCCCGGTGACGCACGCGGGGCAAACGGGCACCGGTGCTGCCTGGCCGTTCATCGTCGGCAGCGGCCGTGCGTGGATGAGGCAGTGGCGCACACAGCAAAGCCGCCCACAGCTGGGGCAGTTGGCCCGCCGCATCGCCGGCGTCGCGGCACGCCCGCACGTCTCGCACTGCGTCGGCCCGGCTGCTTTCGACTTGGCGGTGTCCAGCACCGGCCGGTACGGGGCGAGGACGGGCAGTGTGCGGAGCACTAACACCGTGTCCGCCATAGCCGTGACGGCGACCTGGGTGAGCAGGCGGAGGTCGATGCGCTTCTGCAACGTGTAGCACGGCTCCAGCGCAGCTGCTGCTGCGCCGGTTCCTCCATCGGCACCGTGAACGGCCTTGGTGTCCTTGCCCCTCTTCCCCTTGCCCTTGTCCCCGTTGCTCTGCGCAGCCAACTCGTCCACGTTCTTTGGCTGTTCGCGCACCAAGTAGAGAACGTCGTGGTTCGTCAGAAAGACGTACTCCTTCGCCGTCTTCGCGGTCGCCCAGTTCACCACCCGATCCGCCGTGCACGAGAAGGTGAGCCGCGGCGGGTCCAGCTCACGAGGACGCTCCCACACCGTCTCCTGCGTGAGCGCGTTTACGTAGAACTTCTTCCGCTGCTGCCCAGCCTCCACCGTGGAGGTCCAGAAGGCGCGCCAGGCGCTCGCAACGGGGTCGAACTGCAATATCGCCTCCGACGCAACAGCCAGCCGACTCGACAGTGCACGCGGCACCGTTCCGCCAGCAGCCCCGAGGGATGTCTGCGGGCCGCCAGCAGCCACCACGGCGTCCACGTCCACGTAGAGCCCCTCGTAGGCGCGAAAGACGCTGTCGGCGCGGCGCACTTTCCCGCGGCGCTGGTACGTGCGGTCGAGCTTCGCCTTCAGCCGCAGCAGCTGCTTCCGTTGCGTGTAGCGCCGCCACGCGCGCTGGATAGTGACGGAGAGCGCATGAAAAGCCGCTTCGCGGCTCTGCTCCAGCGCCAGCACGTGCTCGGGCTGCCGAATGAAGACCTTGCTGGTGCCGATGGCGTACGACTGCGCTGGCACGACACCTTGCTCGTGCTGCAGATAGGACAGGATGGCTTCGCACGCCGCCCGGTCGGTGCCGCGAAAAGGGCGGGGGTAGGTGTTCGGGCAGGTGTATTTGAAGCGCTTCAGGAACTTGTCGAAGTACTGGCGATAGCTGTAGCCGGCGCGGCGCACCCGCACGTTCTCTAGCAGGCCAAGGTACTTCACCTGATGCAGCACCCGCGCCTCGTCGAAGAAGTCCCCGCGTTTCACGTCGTTCGATTTAATCGTGCGGACGTAGTGCGGCGTGCACTGCTTCAGCGTGCGCACCAGGTCCGCAGCCTGCTGACGGATCTTGTACCCCGCCGTCGTTGAAGCGCGTCGCGTCTTTGCGCCGCCAGCTGCAGCGCCGGTCGGCGACGCGGCCGCCAGCCCGTCCGCCAACACCTCCGTCAGCATCTCGAGCACAAAGGTGTTGGTGCAGCGAGAGAGTACCTCCACCACGTCCACGCCGAGGCGGTCCTTGTTGCGGCCGATGAAGCCATCGGTGCTGTACTCCACATCGCCGGCGTAGTGCTTAATAATGAAGCCGCGCTCGCTGCGCACAAAGTTGGGGTGGTCGCGGTAGGTCATGTCCAGCTTGTCCAGCAGCTTCCGGTCCGCAACCGACTCCTCCTCCTTTGCCATGGTGAGGCACACGTCGTCCATGATGGCGAACAGGCCAGGCGGGCGGTTGCTCTCAATCAGGTCGCACACAATTTGGTTGTCGAAGTACTTGATCGCCTCCCACGGGATGTTCTCGCGGACGTACTCCTCCTGCTCCACGCGCAGCGTCAGCTCAATGAAGATCTGCTGCAGCTTCTCATTGACGTAGTTGATGCAGAACTGCTCGAAGCCGTTCTTTGCAAAGATCTCAAAGCCGTAGATGTCGAGCACGCCTAGCATCAGTGCGTGCGGGGCGTCGCCAAAGGCGATGTTGACGGAGCTCACGATGAACTCAAAGACGCCCTCGTAGAGCGCCTTGGCGATGGCGTCGCGCGTGTTGCGGCACTGCTGCGCGTCGAGTGGTGAGAAGACCACCTCCGTCGCACCCATCTGCAGCTTGCGCCACGTCAGCGCCTTCAGGAGCGCCGCTGCATCCACGCCGAGGTGCTTGGCGATAAAGTCGAGGACTTCTGGGTTGGCGAGGGTGCATGGCTGCTGCCCGGCCGCCAACTCCCCGCCCTCCTCAGGTGCCACGAAGTCCAGTTCACCGAAGTGCAAGACGAGGCAGAGCGTCTTGACGACGGCGCTCTGGTCCCCCTGCGTCATGCCCATCGCCTCCATCGCCAGCAGCGTCTCCCGCCACCCTCGCGCGTCGTCGATGCCGCTGCGCGGCGTGAAGTCGTCGGCGCTGCGGCCAGCGCTGAGCACGGGTCGCAAGTACTTCCACGGGTACACGTTGGTGGCCTGGCCCAGCCGCGCCAGGCGGACGTCGTTGGAAAGGCCCTGCATCTTCATCGTGGTGAAGAGCTCCGTCCAGTCAATCGGGCCGTCATCGTTGCCACTTTCGTCCTCCCTGTCCGCGTCCTGGTGCGCACCGCTGCGTGGGGGTTTGGCGGCCGACCCAGCAGCGCTGTCCAGCGCCTCTGCGGCACCGACACACAGCTGGTAGAGAATGTGGAAGTTACACTCCCCTTCCTGCTGGCTCGACACACGCGACTTCTCCAGCAGGAAGTGGGACATGTGCCCCCCTACCGGGCCGCCGCGGACGTCGAAGTAAATCTCGAGAAACTTGCCAAAGCGGGAGCTGTTGTCGTTCCGCAGCGTCTTGGCGTTGCCTAACGCCTCCAGCAGCGGGTTAGACTCAAGAATGATGCGCTTCACCTTCTGCATGTCGCTCGTGTTGCCGGAGACGGCGGAAATGTACTGCATAATCTGCTTCGACGCCTCCGTTTTGCCGGCACCCGACTCACCGGAGATGATGATGCACTGGTTCTCCTCCTCCGACACCATGCTGCGGTAGGTGTCCTCGGCTAGGGCGAAGATGTGCGGTCCGCCAAGGGCCGCGTCGCCGGGCTCCTGCCCTTCTAGGAGAGCGTCGCGCACGCCACCGAGGCGACCGCGGTTGCGGTAGAACTGCATGTGTGCCTCGTTGTAGAGACCGGGAATCTGCTTGAACGGGTTGACGACGAGCAGGACGGAGCCGATGTTGGTGTAGATCAAGTCCTCCTTGTGCCGCACTGCGAGGTCCTCGGTGATGGCCCTCTCGGAGATCTGCGGAAGCAGGACAAGGTCCTCGACGCCGACGGTCTCCCGCTGCTTGTACTCCGACGCCATGGCCGTACGCGACAGAGAGCCAGAGTGAGGGAAAACAAACAGAAGAAAAATAAAAAGATGTTGAGCTTCAGCGTTGGAACGTAATGGAATATGCAAACGAAACAAAAAGGAAAAGCAAAGAAAGGATGAAGAAACTTAAAACAGAAATCAACGCAACAGTAATAACGCACCGGAAGCAAGATGAACTATGTGCTTTTCGATAGACACATCACAACACTTGGTGGAACCTTCAACTTTTCGGTGTGTGTGTGCGTGTGTTTTGTATGTGTGTGTGTGCGCGAATGAGACGGCGTGGGGCCGTATCTACTCGGGCGTTGCTCCTCACGTGCCGTACACTTTTGCAGTGTGCGAGCTCACCAGCAGCGAATAAGATGTGGATTCCACTTCGCTTTCGTAAAAGACACAAGACTATCCTCCCCTAATAAACACGTTAATGGTTTTTTTTTTTGACGTTGAGGGGAAAAGAGACAAAGAAAGAATAAGGCACGATTGGAGAAAGGAAAGAGAACGCAGAGTGCAACACCAACTTAGAGTCATTGTAGTTTCTCCAGAGGAGCTACCAGCAAAGTAAAAACTGTTCGACAGCAGCAAAACTAGTTAGAGTGAAGCGCTCCACAATGTGGTGACGCCACAGTCCTCGCTCCTCGTGTAGCACTACACTTGAGGAAAACAAAAGGAAGACACAACGATACAGCATTGCACGGAACACCAGCGTTGCCCGTGACACGAATCTGCCGCTTTGAAGTCTCGGCACTCTCTGCCACGGTATCCGCGTGGCGTGCCCACCGTTGGAAAGTGGAGGAGCTGTAGCGCACATCTGCGTCCTCAAATCCTCGTTTACACAAAACAGCTCTTTGTATTGTTTCGAACACAAAAGATAAAAACCAACAAGTAGAAAAAATGGCACCGCAGAGTGTGCTTGTGTGTACATGCGTCATAGTATGGGAAAGACCAGAGAGCAAAGTGGTGTTGCTTTCGGATTTGTGACCTTCTGGCAGTCGAGCAAGACAAGCGATACCTCTGGTGGCTTTTGTGTTTGATTGCAAAAGAATCAAACCGTTCTGCGTGCCCACTCACTGTTGACAGCACGCTTCTCGCGCAGTATCAAAAATAGAAAAAAAAAAGAGTCAAAACAAAAAAAGAAACAAACACAAAACCTTTTTTTTTGGAGTAGAGATGAGTATTGAAATTATCATTAACACGTGCTCGCTTTCCTTTTTTGTGTGTCTTTCAAGCGTCATATAGATCAAGTGATTCCATCTGCTTGTTTTACAAGCGCCGCACATCTCTTGTTTGTAAAGAGCAGCAAGCATGGCAGAAAGAAACAAAAAAAAAACTAGCAGGTGAAGGAACACAAACCCGCACAAAAAGAGGTGTGCTAGTGGTTCAGAGAAGTTGACCGGTACATATACGCACGGAGAAAACCTTTTCTACACTACGGCTCACACACACACACATATGCTGATACACGGCATTTTGTGAAGGTTCGCGTGGAGAGCGAGTATCCCGTTCCACTAGTTCAGTAGTACGTTTTAGTTCCTGGGAAACAAAAAAAAAGGGTTCTTCAATGCCAGAGTTTTCGTGCTGCAGTTCAACGAGCATGCAGTGGTAGTCATGCAGGAATATAGAAAAGAAAGCAATCAGGAGTAAAATGAAGCCGACAGGAAACAACAGCGAAGAGGAGAAGCCACAAAGAGTCTGCAAACATCCATCACAAATCAGCCTATTTCTACACTAGATTTGCGTGGACGCGCTCGTGGTTGTTCTTCTTTTCTCGTTGTTTGCTCTTGTCTAGCACTTAACGCGCGCTGAGAGCTCTTGTCACGATTGGATTCAAATACAAAAGTAGGAAAACTGAAACACTTGTGTGTTTTATGGGGTACTATTAGCACTAAAAATTCATTCACATGAACGCGCAACAGAAGAGAGCCCAAACGTTCCAGTCTTCTTTCTACTGCAACTCTCCTTCTCTTTATCTGCCTTTCGTCACTCTCTGCAAATCGACGTTTTTTTTTTTTCATTCCTCTTCGACTTTCTGTCATGTGTACGGTGTCTCCGCCTCTGCCGACATTTCTGGCTAAAACAACTAAAAGAGGGAAATAGATAACCGCACCAGAAAGCAAGGTAAGAGACAGGGGAGTCAGAGTCAGATGGCATAGAGGGTCTTATCGCGACTTCTACTGCTGTCAGAGCACATAAGCGTGCGTCTCGTCATCGTACTTCCGCAAACTGTGGTGAAGAGAAGAGGAGACAAAGAAAAACGTCGAAGTGGTTTGAAAGAACAGATGTGTGTGGGTGATCAAATGATGCTAGCGAAGGAGAAAGAGGAGGCAAGAAAGAAAAGAAACTGAAACAAGGACTTCTTTTAGAAAACGAAAACTGTTTTTTATTCAAAGCAGGGTGGTTTGGAAAGGATAAACAAAGGAAAGGGGAATTACAATTAATTCACAGTAAGAGTGGTGACAAAACCCACACATGAAAGTGAGGGAGACGTACAAGAAAAAAAAAGAGGAAGAGAAACAGTTGTAGCTTTCGCGATTGAAAAAAAAAGGAAGGTCGAGGGGTATAATACACGCAGCCAATTCGAGGTTGGCAGGACGCTGCTTTCTCCCTAAAAAAAGCAGTGACAGCATGCATAAAAAGGAAGTCATGCACTAAACAGGAACCGTGTACTTGAAGCACACACACCATCGACAAAAGTCAACCAATTTACGAATTAGGTCGGTGCGGCTTCTCGAGCAGTCAAAAGCTCCAGTTTGGCTCACGACGACAACAAGGTGTCAGAAAAAGCAAAGAGGAAGAAAAAAGGCTACAAGGGGGTGTGCCTCAACTTAAAAAAAAAAGCGGCAAGCTTCGAAGGCAGAAAGAGAAGGAAACACCTGAATAATGCAGCGGAGTTGGATCATCTGTCGACCCGGCTCAACCACGAAAAAGCAAGTGCAACTTTTCTTCGTCCATCGTCGCATCGTTTGCATCAACCCCTCGCTTTCGAACGTCACGTTGTGAGCCCTGCGTACAAAGCTGTGCTTCATCGCGGCACACGCACTGTAAATCCACACAAAAAGAAACTCGCAGTCAACACTCACGACGCTGCCATCTATCCTTTTAATTCCTTTTGATTCCCCTGGTGCATGTGAATCTCTTCTTTTATCATTTGTAAGCACACACACACACATGAAAAGCTCTCGTCTGTCAAGTTCCTTCATTTGGTGATGCGTTGTGCTGCAAAGAAACAACAACAGAAGAGAAAACTGGCACTGCTCTGCAACAGGACTCAACTGAAGCCGTAAAACGGCAACAGATGAGAACTGGCTTAGAAATAAAAAAAACTTACGAAAGAAAAC
>AUXI01000426.1:0-20537 GCA_000482105.1 Crithidia acanthocephali | reverse complement strand
TTTTTCACCTGTTGCGTTTTTGGACCTGCTTTGCATTGAGTTTTGTAGTGCAGTAAAAAGAAAAGAAGATGCACCTCTGAAGGGCCTATCCGTACATCTGTTTTCCACCGTAGCGACGTATCCCGCAAAAAACAATAAAACGGCGCTCCACTCTTTTTTTTAAAAAGAAACGTTTTTCAACGCCTCCAAGCTTTTTTTGACCATGTCCTGTTTTCTTTCTTTTCCATCACACGACGTACGGCAGCTTCAGAAACGTTTACGCAATCCAAAGACGCTTTCATTCAATTTCAGGCGCGTCCTTTGTTGCTTTACCCCACGACACGAGAAG
Organism: Crithidia acanthocephali; assembly: GCA_000482105.1. NCBI lineage: Eukaryota > Euglenozoa > Kinetoplastea > Trypanosomatida > Trypanosomatidae > Crithidia > Crithidia acanthocephali. Next base: position 20,209 of record AUXI01000426.1, on the reverse strand, counting down.
ACCACTGTCCCGCAGAGGTCGTTTGTGCCGTAGATCGAGCTACCTTACACGACCACTCACACACACACACACACACACACACATAACAAAAATACACAACCAAACAGTGCATTCTTACGCACTTCAGCATGTCAGCAGAGAGGGCCACCGCTGCTCCGTCCGCCGCGACCTCGACCGTCACGGAGAGCGGTGATGTCATGGAGAGCTACCATGCACTGCTTCAAGATGGGGTTCGGCTGCAAAAGGAACTCGAGTCGTACTATCTCCGCCAAGAGGCGTACATTCGCAGCCGCGTTGCCGTGCTGGACGAAATGCAGGAGAACATTGCTGACGAGCGCCGCTGCCTCGAGGTGCAGCATCAGGAGTGCCGCGCGCAGATCAGCACCGCACGCAAGCAGAGCAACGGGCTGCAGTCGGATGAGCAAAAAGTCACGCGTGCAGTGCTGCAAGCTCAACCGACGCTGCAGAGTCAAGAGGTGGAGATGGATACCCGGCTAGCGCAGCTGCAACGCGAAAAAGAAGCCGAAGACGCGGCGCTGATGGCGGCCATGGCGCGGCAAGAGGCGCTGCACGCCGAAGATGCGCAGCTGACGGCGCGGGAGCGGCAGCGGGAGGAGGAGGAAGCCGGCTTGGCACGTGCCCTGACGGAGTTGACGGCGCTGCATCGCGAGATGGAGGAGCGTAAAAAAGTCGCTGCTCCGGAAGCACGAGACCGTCGCGCAGTGGGACCGCACGCTGGAGACGCGCGAGCGGGAACTCACGCGCTGCCAAGACCAGCTGCAGGAAGATTTGAAGCTGCTGGAGAGTGATGAGGCGGCCCTCGGCATCCACCCAATGCAGCGTACGACGGTGGCGCCTGCGGTGTCGCAGCGGACAGTGATGGATGATCACGACATGACCATCGAACACGATGGTGCCTGCGAGGAGATCGACTACGAGGTTTGATGGCTGCTGCTGACCAACTGTCAGCCATGTGGTGTGACAAGGTTTAGAATAGAGTTTTTTTTGTTTTTTCTCACCTTTGCATTCAAGTCTCTTCGCGGCACTAGCGCTGTCCGTGCACGCACGGCGACAACAACTGGAAAGAGAGCTACAAGACCTCTTTATCCAATTGTTTCACTGCCTTTGCATACAATTGGCTTCTTGATTTTGCACGCCGCGTTTTCTTTCAGGGGGCTTCACTCTTCACAGCACTCAGAACTCCGTCGACTGTGATGGAAATGCAATGGATTGAAGTCTGCGCGGGGCAATCAAGAAGTGCTGCACTTGGCACATCAAGCTCTCGTGTCTTTTATTTTTTATTTATTTTCCTGTACTTTTCTTCCTCTACTTCTGCCTTACTCAGATACCTGCTTTTTTTTCTTTGTGTGTGTGCATCAAACCTTCGCATTGTGCGTTTCATAGTAAGGACAAACAGGAGCTCCTTTGAGTCATGCTGCTGTGCCGCGACAAAGTCAATGAGGGGCCCGCGGTACAGGTCCTCCGTCATGCTCCCGCTGTCCAGGAAAGCGACCAGCAGTTCCGTGTTGACGCCGCGGCGGAGGCGGACGTCTTTTGTCGCCTACAGCGCACCGCACCCCCCTCTCTCAGCAAGGCCGCCTTCGACACGGCCGCTGCTCGAGCGCTGGACGAGACGGCCACCTGCACCTTTGCGCCGCACATCAACCACACGCACGATGACGCGCTGCGGCAGTGGAGCGGCGGTGCGGATGTCTTCTGCCGCCTTTACGGACACGCGCAGTGCCAGCGGGAGGAGCTGCTGCGGCACAGCGTGGAGAGAGCATCGGAGGAGGCAGCGTGCGAGAAGGCGTTCCATCGGCGCTTTCAAGCGTATGCGTTTCCGTGTCGTCTGTACGGCGCACCGATTCTACCCGAGCGCCTCTGCGCATCAGTGGGTCACCTTAAAGAGACACCGCAAAGATCAGTAAAGGTGAAACCAGAAGAGCGGTTCCACTCACCGATTGCAACAGAGAGAAGAGGCGGTGAGGCAGAAGCAGGCGGGCAGCCTCGCCGCGGCCACAGGCGCGCTATTATCACCTCGCCACTGCAGGCAAGCCGAGTTGCGCATGCGATGCGACGGCCTCCTTCTGAAGCGCCACCAAACGCACAACGCGGCAACACCACCGTCTGCGTTCCGCTTTTATCCGCGACTGGATTCTACCGAGCGTGCGCATTGCTGGAGCGCATGCGCTTGGCTCGCCCACGGAGGGGTGAGGACACTGCAAGTGGGCAGTGAGGAGGCCGTTTTCCTTTGTTTCTACGTGGATGCTACTACTGCTGTTAGATTATAGATCGTTTCTCCGTGGGAAATAGAGATGAAGGAGGAAGACACGTTTGAGACGCTATCGTCATACCCTGTCATCCATGTAGACGGCTTTCTGCAATGGACAGAATTAGCTTGTCACAGTTGTGCTGTGTACCATGATGGAGGTTGGTAGAACCTGCATTCTATCATTCATCCTCTTTAGGAAGTCTTCTTTTTTTAATTTGTTTTACAAGCGCCAACATGCTCTGTTATCCTCAATAATTTCATCTCATTTCTCCATCATTCCTTTTTTTTAAGTGGCCTTTTTTTTTACTTTTACGCCGGTTTGGCATTTCACGTAGCATTAAACATAAACAGTGATTTTCTAAAACTGTCTTCTTTGTTTTGATCCCCCGCTAGCTTATCGCAAATTCTCTTTTCTCACCATTCACTCTCCTAACATTTCTCTTTTCGTCAAAAACGGGAAGTTAGACACTTTTCATCGTGATTTGTGTATTGATCACACACACACACACACATACACAGCAACGCACACACACAGCAACACAAAAAAACCGGCGTTACTTTAAATCGCAAACGCTCTGTTTTGTGAGAACACCCTTCCTTCTTCTCCTAGTAACCAGATGCTCTCTACGTCACCTGGCGCGGAGAGCGTGTCGAAGTATCATGAGTTCACCTCGCTGGCAGCCTCCGCTGTAGTCGGCGAGCGTCCAGTCGACCCACACGAGCCGTCCTCCCCAGAGCAGCAGCCGGCAGCAAGGGAGGAGCCGGATGGCTTTGGCAACGAGCTGCCGGACACGCCGACGTCACGGGAGTTCCCGACGGAGCAGATCCGCACGACGCGCTATCGCTTTCTGATCATCATTCTGTTTGCCGTCTTCGGCTTCATCAACCAGCTGCAGTATGTTGCCTTTGCCACTATCATCCGTGAGTCGGAGGACTACTTCAACGTGGAGGCGCTGGCGGTGAACGTGCTTAGTCTGCTCATCCCGATCGTGTACGTCATCGGCGTCGTCCCGGGCTGCTACATCTACAACCGCGTTGGCCTCCGCTACGGCATGATCATCGGCGCCGGCACAAACGCCTTCGCGTCGCTGCTGAAGTTCATCGCCGTGTGGGCCCCAAAGTACCCTCTGCTCGTCGTCGCGCAGGTTTTCGTCGCCTTTGGCCAGATCCTGTACCTCAGCCTGCCAACGCTCATCGCGGGTATTTGGTTCCCGCCGTACGAGCGCACGGTTGCGACGGCGGTGGCCTCCCTCATGGGCTTCGCCGGCATGGCGGTCGGCATGTTCTACTCCCCCCACGTAGTGTCCCTGCCGGACGAGAACACGCCGAAGCAGTGGGCCGGGTTGATGGGCTCGCAGTTCGGCCTCTCGATGGTCGTGCTCGTGCTGATCGGCATCTTTGCCCGCGACAAGCCCAAGTACCGCCCCTCGCAGACCTCCACCGAGGACTACAAGCTCCCGCTCGCTCGTTTTCTCAAGACGCAGCTGCGTGACCGGAATTTCGTGCTGCTGGGCATCTCCTTTGGCCTCATCGTTGGCTTTCTGACCGCCCTCGCCGGCATGCTGGCTCAGGTGTTGGAGCCCTACGGCATCGAGGAGGAAATCAGCGGCGTCCTCGCGTTCTCCGGCATCCTTGGTGGTGCGGTGAACTGCGGCGTCATTGGCCTCTTCGTGGACCGCACACACTACTACAAGTACACTGCGATAGCGCTGACTACCTTCACCACCCTGCTGCTGCTCGCCGCGACCATCATCATCAAGGTGGTGACGGACCAGGACTCACTGGCGGTGGCCCTCTACATCCTTGTGCCGCTGCTGGAGTTCTTGGTGCTGCCGATGGTGCCGGTGGTGATGGAGCTCGCCGTCGAACTCGCCTACCCGTGCCCCGAGACCGTCCCCTCCACCCTCGTGCTGGCGAGCATGTGTCTCTTTTCTTTCATTGGGATGATCGTCTTCTCCATTATTCTCGGGGATGTCCCGACCCCCGACACCGCCTTCTACTGCGTCTTGGTGACGCTGATCGTGTCCGCCATTAGTATAGTTGGACTCGTCTTCGTTAAGGAGAAGTTGCGCCGCCACACGCAGGACGACGCCTTCGAGGCAGCCGATGGCGGCGCAGACGCGGAGGACGACATCGACGACGACGCTGAGGATGGCGACGAGGCGAAGAAGAAGAGGGAGCTGGAGGTGCAGACGGGTATCCCGTCCACCCCTTCTGTACCGTGAGAAACCACAGAGAGAGAAAGTCTTTAACAGTAGAGGCGACATAGCTTCTTCACCAATCATTTTTTTTCCCTCTCTTTGCTCACTGGTCTTTTTGCTGTTGCTGCTGTTTGTCTGTTTGCTTTTCATTCATCTCTGCTCTTTCTCACTTCAACAATAATACTTTTTGGATGTAAGTGTCTGTTCCCTCCAAGTGAAGTTTTAGGTATGCCTGTCTCAACGGGTAAGCGGTTATATCAATACCTAAGCAAGGGCTCTTCTTTCTCCGATAAAAGTGCCACCCTTCCACATTTTCTTTTTTTGTTGTTCTTAATCCTATATGGCCGCGCCGTCGCGTGCTACTAATTCCTAGTCTGCTGTTTTTTTCGTCTATTGTTCTTGTTTCGTTTCGGTTTTATAACTTCTGAGTTCCTTCCTTGTTTACTCTTCCCCATTTTTTTCTTCTTTCGACTCAAAACCTCTTGAGAACCCTGCGCAATTGTTCTTGTCTCTTTCTCTAGATCATTTCTTTACTTGTCCTGTGTCATGCAAGCGAGAGAGGAAAAGAAAGCCCTCTTCCTCGCTTGCAAACGGGCAGTAAATGGTCCCCTTCTACGTTGCTAATGACCGATGTGCACAGACACCTTCCTCCGCAATGCCGCCCTCTGTTTCTTTTTTCTTTGTTGTTACTATACAACTCTGTTTCTCTACTGAAGCAGCTCTCAGCTCTTTCGAGTGTCTGCAGCTCTAAACAGAGTGGCAGCCTCCGGTAAGCGCGATGAGTGTGCGAGCAGAAAAAGCGGAAGAATAAACACAATGACCTCCGAGATTCTGTTCAAGAGCCCGACTCCCGACTAGCTTTCTCATTTGGTGAGTAGCATCGAAAAGAAACTGTCACGCCACGCTCTGCTGTTAAGCCACAGTGCACGCATGACGTTGCCCAGCGTTAAAGCGGCAGTTCTCCTTTTCATTTTTCCTTTTTTTTCACGGATTTAGCTCGTATAGCACTCTCTCCTTTTTCTGAGTTTTCTTTTTTGTTAAGTAGTGTTATGTCTGTGAACTGGGTACGCTAGTCAACGGTGTCAAAGATGTTTTCTTTTCTTTGCTTTCATGACAGCGATTCGCATTTGCTGAATTTCCTTTTTCCTCCGTTTTCTTTTGTATACTCAGCTATAAACATGGTACATAACATAGTCGTGTTTGTGAGTCTGCCGTGGCAGACGTTGACAGCGATGCAAGGAAATTCGCGTGAACACACATACACACACACAAAAAAAAACAAAAAAATACGACAAACAGAGAATCGTTTTGCTTCAACGAGTGCGAAGCGCTAGAGCACCAACAAATGTGTTGTTTGCTACATTCCTTTCTTCTTGTTTCTGTGTGCTTTCCTGTCACCAAAGCTACATTCGTGTGTTTGAAAACTTAGTGAGCTATGAGCAATACGTAAAGCGTTCATAGCGAACACACTCACACACAAGCACAGAGAGATGTTTTTCCGTAGTGGTGCGGTGGCGTGCGCAAACAGCCAGTTCGGCGCTGACGCGCAATCCTTCAACTGTGATTGAAGGAAACGCATGTTTTCTAACTTTCTTCTTTCTCTTGCCTTTCCGAATGTAAGAAATTGAGTCTCCCCCTTTAGCAGATTCTGTTGTTGTTGTCTGAAGCTGATTTTTTTTTCTGTGTTCGAGTATACATCCGTCGATGTATTTTCTTTTTTCTTTTTGTTTAGATGATATTCAAACACACCTTACGTGTCGGGCGTTTCTTTCTTTCTTTTCTACCTTTTGATTTTAATATACAAAGCCCTCTTTTCGAAGTAAATACATACCCTCTTTTTCATTCTTCAGTTGCTTCCGGATTCGAGAGTTTTGACGAAAATCTAATTGGAGTGAAATGCGATGTGCCATTTCTACGTTGCTACTATAGACAACAGACCAGGCGTTTAACTGGTTTTCTGTTTGCTGGCAGATTGTTTCCTTTCTTTTAGAAGTGGGAAAAGCCCCAGTGACGTCTGAAGGATTTACCGATGAGATTAAATGTGTACCTACGTCTGCTTAGAAAAGAACGAAACATCCACGTGCAGTGCGCTTGAGAAAAAACGTTCACACACACACCCACACAGACAATGAGAATGTCAGTTCACCGTTACGCAGTTCAATTTTTTCTGCTGACCCCCCTCTCTTCTGAACCTCTGCAAAACAACTTTTGTCCTGCACATGGCATCCACACGTTGCAATGCTGAAGCAACGGTACGTTGTTTCACTCTGTAGTGACGCTCTTTCAGCCCTCCCATAGAAGGAGCGGTGTCGCTTTCAACTCCTTTTTGTTTTTCTTCTTTATCTTGCTCTCCGGGGATGCAGTACTTCCTGCTGTCCTCGTCCAAAATTGACGTCTTCCAAACGTGGACGCCGGCGGCCGTGGTTGAAGTGAACAACGACGTCACCACCTTCGGATGCGTGAAGCCTACTAACCCCATCCGGCGAGCGTGCCACCGCGTCGTCACCCACCGCGCTACGCAGGCGATCTGGATTGTGCTGGTGTGTCTCAGCACTGGCATGAACCTGGCGATCCAGCCTCGCTACTTCATGGGCGACGCAACGTACCACACGCTTTTTGCTCTTGAGGTTGTCTGTGTGGCGTTCTTCTGGCTGCGCATGCTCGCTGAGATCGTCGCGAGCGGATTTGTGGAGGGTCGACACTCTTTTCTACGCAGCTTGTGGAACTGGATCGAGCTGGCGGTGAACGTTTTCGCCATCCTGCAGGTCATCCCACCGACGTTTCACATTCGATGGATGCGCGCCGTCGCGGCTGCGCGGCCGCTGCGGTTTTTCGTATTTGCCCCGTTGTGGAAGCAGCTCCTTGTCCCACTCGCCCGCGGCTTTCCGTACATCTGCGATATCTTCTTTGTCTACGTACTCTGCACCTTTGCGTTTGCCCTCATCGGCGTCTTCTCGGTCGGCGATGAACTCTACCAACGATGTTTCATTACAAAAGTTGAGAACCCGGAGAGCGACGCTGTGTATGGTCAGCTGCAGCTGCCGTATCTCTTACGCAACGTGACTACCGCGTGCGGTGTCGGTTTCTCCTGCCCTTCTGTCAGTCCAACCGTCACGGTGGAATGCATGGAGAGCAACGCAGACTACGATAATACCTTCTTCACGTTCCAGAACATCGGCGCGGCGCTGCTGCGCGTGCTGAAGGTGGCTTCGCTCGACATGTGGCACGAGGACCTGGAGCAGATCATGAACGTCAAAGGGTCTGCCGCGGCGCTCTACCTTGTGGCGGTGGTGGCCGTTTCGCAGTTTCTCCTCGTCGTGGCGATGACGGTGGTGTACAACGCATACGCGCATCTCGACTCGTGGTTTATGCGCTCCGCCGTCACGGTGGAGTCCGCCGTGGAGGATCGCCAACGCAAAGACTGCGGCGTGCAGAGTGTGCCACCGCGACAGCACCCACAGCAGCCGCAACCGCAATACTACGGCGGACGGCAGTCGGCGCCGCCGCTGCTGCTGCGCTCCACCCGCGGCAACGGTGTTGACCACAACAGCGACGATGACGACTTCAGCGGTGACGACGGCGCGGCGGGGAGGTCTGCCGTGTATCACCCGCGGCGCGGTGCGCCCGTGTTGACGGCGTACTCGACCGCGCAGGCCACCACCACCGCCGATCAGCGCTTTGCCCGCGACTTCTTCCGCAGCGTGCACGTCCGCGGCTTCTGGGCTGGGCTGTGTGGGCTTGAGCAGACCACCACACCCGGCCCCAGTGGGGAGCCCTCGGTGCGCTGGGCCGCAAGCTTGGTCGACTCCGTACCCTCCGTCCTCTTCATGATGCTCTTGTCCATCGCAAACATCGTCCTGCTCGCCATCGTCTCCGTCTACACCAAATCCTCACACGCCCGCGACCTTCGACGTGCATCGTCCGCCATGGCTATTTACTTCCTTCTACCCTTTGTACTGAAGGTGATCGGCTTTGGTGTGACGCGCACCCTGATGGACGTGTGGAACTACACGGATGTCTTCGGCGCCGTCACCGGCATCTTGGAGCTGGCCGCGCCGGACCTGTTCTCGTACCGCATTGTCGGCATTATTCGCGTGCTGCGCTACGTCCACGCGTACAAGTACGTCTTCTCCTTCCAGCAGTACCAGTACCAGCTGTGGTGCCTGCTGAGCCTGGTGCTGCTCTGGGCTGCCGCACTGCTGCTCTACGCGTTGGTGGGCATGCAGCTGTTCAGCGGCGCATACATCGCCAGCGACGACAGCCTCGTGCGCAACGGCGACTTCACCACGATGTGGACGGCCCTGCTCGCGTGCTTCCGGGCATCTACCAACGACGTCTGGACGCGCTACCTGACGGTGGCGAGCGCGAACAGCTCCATCGCCACCGGCTCGCTTTACTTCGTCTCCCTGCAGGCCATCGCTATGCTTCTCCTCTTTGCGCTGGAGAACTCCATTCTCTTCCGCGGCTTCCGCGACGCCGCGCGTGACGAGGACGTGCTGAATTTCAACGACTTCCCGCCGCTGCTGTTGCTGCCTCCGGTGAAGGACAGCGGCGGCAGCGCGGCGGAGGCGGTGAACAGTCGTGCCGTGGCGTCAGCTGCAGCGGACAAGAGCAACTGCAGTGCGCGGCAGCGCAAAACGCACGAGGCGGAGGAGGGCCACCTCGAGGCATCGCGCCGGCGCCAGCGGCTGCGTGCGCAGAACGTCTTCGGCATCGGCAGCGCCAGGCCGCTGCAGGTCAGCCGCGATGCGTTCCTCTTCACCAACCCCTTCAACCCGCTGCGGCGGCTGCTGCTGCGTTTCTTCGGCTCCTTCTTCTACCTTCTCCTCAGCACCGCCGGCATCCTGCTCGGCTTTGTCGCTCTCTTCTTCGAGCGCCGCATCCTGCCTGCGGGGCTTGAGCGCACGCTGCGGGTGATCAACATTGTCTACTTTGTCATCTTCACGGTGGAGATGCTGCTGAAGTGGATGGCCTACGGTGTTTTCAGCCCCGGCGCCAGCCACAGCGGCGATGGTGGGGTGTTTGAGGGCAACGCGCAGGTGATGCCGACGTACTTTTGCGAACCGCTGAACTGGATCGACTTCGTCGTCAACGGCACTGCCCTTGCTGGGGTCTTTTATGCCCCGCTGCGCGTCGGCCGGGTCCTGCGCAGCGTGCGCCTCTGCACCACACAGGAGCGGCCAAATAAAACGTTCCTTGCGCTGGTGTCGTCGCTGCGGCACGTGGCCAAGGCGGTGCCGCTCATCTTTGCGCTGTACGTTGGCTTTGCGGTGGCCGCGATGCAGATCTTCGCCGGGGGCATGTACCGCTGCAACGACCCGACGATAACAGCGAAGAGCGCCTGCACCGGTAGCTACGAGGTGAACGTGACGACCTTCACGAACACGACGCTGGTGGAGGCGACGCGGGTGTGGGAGCGGGCGGCGTTCCACTACGACGCCTTCGGCCCGGCGTTGCTTTCCGTCTTTGCACTGACCACGGTAGGCCACTACGGCCGCTTCATGGACGATGCGATGGCCATCGTCGGTGGCGACACGGCGATGTCGTACAACCACGCCGGGTACTTCATCATTTTCTTCATCCTGGCGCTGCTGGTGATCCGCTTCTACGCGCTGCGTGGTGTGGCGGCGCTGCTCGCGGCGAAGTTGCGGCGGTCCACGATGGACTCGATGGGCACTGCCCTGCTGACGCTGCAGCAGACCCGTTTCGTCGTGTCGCGCCAGAGCATTGTCTACATGCTCTACCTCGACGCCTGTCTCTCCCCGCTGCACTTCCGGGTGTCCCGCTGGTGCCACCGGGTATTGACGGGATGCCCCATTCACGGCTCCGATCCCCTCTTCTCCGCCGTGTTCAACGTGCTACTTTTCATCGTCTGCGCTTTCGTGGCCGCCACACACGTCTACGAGCCGCCGTGGCAGTCGAAGATGCTGTTGGGGGTGGAGAGCGTCGGTGTGGCGCTGTGCGGCATCGAGGTGGTGCTGAGCGTCGTCGCCTACGGCGGTGCGCACTTCCTCGAGCCGTCGCGGGTGTTGGACGTGGTGCTCTTTGGGCTGTTGATCGTCGGGGTCGCCTCGACACCACTGCGCTTTTTTCGCGTGCTGTTCCTGGTGAAATTCATCAAGAGCTCGAACAGCGGCATGCAGCTGTTGCCGGCGGTGCGACATGCACGGCTGCTCGTCAGCGCGGTCGCCATCTACCTGTTTGCCCTTCTGTGCTACGCGGTGGTCGGCACGCTTATGTTTGGCGACGTGGCCCCCCACGGCGCCTATCTGACCGAGAAGCGCAACTTCAGCACCGTCATCGGCTCGCTGCTGGTGCTCTTCGACTGCAGCACGCTGGACCAGTGGCACCTCGTCATGTACGCCTGCTTCGAGGGAGCGCGGTGCCGCAGCGACCCGAGCGCCGTTTGCGGCCACACCTACCTCGCCGTGCCCTTTTTCGTGACGTTCATTGTCGTGGTGAACATCCTGGCGGTGCAGCTCGTCTTCGCGGCGATGGTGAACGCCTTCACGGTGCCGCTCTACGTCGACGTCATCCAGCCTTTTCTGCAAGTGCGACGGGCGTGGCTGCAGTACGTCGGTGCGGAACACCTCAAGTGTGACTTCGATGTGTTCCTCCGCTTCCTGCCGCACTTGCCAGCCAGTCTGACGGATGGCCTCACAAACGAAAAGGGCAATGAGTCGAGCATGATCGCCTTTCTCTCCTCGCTGCGGCTCCCGCTGGATGCGCAGCTGCGGCTGAGTTACCAGGACCTGCTGCGCGGGCTGGCCTACCGCAAGTACAAGATCGACCTGCTGCGGTCTGGCGCAGAGGCGTACCGCCGTGCTGCGCTGCTCTCCATCACGGCGGGGGAGCATTACGGCCTGGTGCTTCGCCAGCGCTACTGTGATGAGATCACGCGACTGGCACAGACGAAGGTGGACGCGGTGCACCTCAGCAGCGGTGAGAGCTCGCCGACGGCGTCGCAGGAGGAGGTGGGCGACCACGAAGCGTACCGGCCAAAGCACCGCGATTACATCGTCCCAAAGGGCGGGTTTCCCATCCCGTCGTCGAACGTGTTCCTCTACACCTTTCCAGGCGAGAGCAGTGATAAGCCACCGATCTCTCCATCACCACCACCACCGTAAATGTTTAATAAAGGAGGAGAGAAAGAGAGAGAGAGAAGCCACCGACGGTGCGCTTGCTTAATTTCGTTTTTACTTTTAGAGATGTTTTTTTTCTATGTTCTACAGCCTGCTAGCATTCACTCCTTTCTTTTTCTTTTTTTTTTTTCGGTTTTTGCTTACAACGTTGTTGGCTTTTCCGCCCCTTCTCGTTCGTCTCCCTCTCGCCAGATCTGTGCAGGCTGTTGCAGGGACCTCGCAGGAGGGAGGGATTCTGACAACAACAACAACAACAACAACAACAAAGAGCAGTGATCGTTGTGTGGAGCGGTGCATTGGTTTTGCTTCTCAAGTGTGGTGTTTGAAGATGCACAGCCGCTTTTCTCGATAGAGACTCGCACGAAAAATAAAAAACCCAAAACCTGCGCCGCTGTGATTCAGTGGAGCGTACGAGCTTCTTTTCTTACCGTTCCGTTTTCTGTTTTCCCCATGTACAACATCTCTATCAGCTTCCTTGTCTCTGTGATTTCCATGGCGTGTCTACAAAAGAACTCGCTACTCTACAATATAGCCTGTGTTTACCGCTGCACTCTAAAGGCGCCGCTCACACCAGCAACAGTAGCACAACGCACGAAACGGCTTCACTCATTTCATTCGCCCCTGCTTCAACCATCAAACAAGCAGGCATGAACGACCTTGCGTTCTTTTCGCTCCACGGCTCGAAGAACAAGCTGGAGGACCGCTTGTTGCGTGACACACTCGACTTCTCCAAGTATCACAGCAGAGACGGCGTTCTGTTCAGCTGGCGGTGGCACTTCTTTCTCGGCACACTCCCGCTGCTGTCGGACGGCGACGCGCAACTCGAGGCGTGCCGGTCTTTCTGCGACGTGTGGGTGCGACAGTGGGAGGAGGCGGGCCGCCGCCTCGACCAAACACTCCGCGGCGCACCGCAGCGCAAAGCGCGTGCCGTCAAGTTCGATGAATCCACCAGCAGCAGCGGCAGCAGTGTGGACGATGACAACGATGACGCACATCGTGGAGGGCAGAGGGCAGCACCGCCGCCACCTCTCTCGTCCTCCACTGCCGCGCCGCTGACTGGTGCGACGGAGAACCCTCTTGTGCCGGCGGTGGAGAGCTCATACGCCCTGCAGTTCCAGGCGGATAGCGTTCGCCAGACTGTGGCCAAGGACATGAGCCGCCTGTTCTGGGATGTCCCACTGTTCCGTGAGGCACAGACGAAGGCCATCGTCTCCGATATTCTACTCAAGTACTGCCTAGTGGAGCACAAGGAGTACAAGCAGGGCTTTCATGAGCTGGTGGCGTTCCTTTACTACGCCTGCCACCGCGACAAGGTGTTGGGGGAGCGGCTGGTGCGCGAAACCCCGGCACTGCGCGCCAACCCGTACTTCAGTGTCTTCGAGAAAGTCTACGCGGACCTCCCTGCTGCAGTGTACGCCCTGTTCCGTCGAATGATCGCGGAGGACAACGGCGGACTCGGGCTGGCGCGGTGGTACTACGTGGAGAACCTGAAGGAGCAAAGCGGTGTGGTGGTGGCGTGTGAGCGGGTGCAACAGGACTTGCTGGCGCAGGTGGCCCCAGAGCTGCAGCACCTACTCGACGCGGAGTACGACATCCAAAGTGTCGTTTACCTCGTCCGCTGGCTGCGTCTGCTCTTTCTGCGTGAGCTGCCGTTTGAGCAGCTGTTGCAGGTGTGGACGGTTGTGTTCTGTGAGCGCTACGTCCAAACGGGTGCAGGGCGGCGCCTTTACCTCCTGGACGACAGCGTTGCACTGTACTTCGCGACGCAGCTGCTCCTCCACATCCGCGTGCCGCTCTCCACCGACGCCGGCACCGCACTGCAGCTGCTGATGAAGTACCCCCCGCTGGAGAGGGTGGAGGATCTGCTGTACCGCGCCATCATGACAAACGCGGACTCTTGCCTCGCGCGGCTGTCGACGGCGCCACGTATGATCAGCGCCGTGGATGCCGTCGCGCTGCCAGCGGAGGTGACGGCGCGCCAAGGGGAGATTCTCGCCGGTGTGATTCGAAGTCTGGAGCAGTACTGGTTTCGCGAGGAGAGTGTCAGTGCAGAGGAGCTGCAGTGCATGACGGAGTCGTACATTCAGTCCATTGCGCAGCTCAAGAAGGTACGTGACGTTTTGCTCTACGGCATGGATGACTGAGAAGTGTGCCGCAGGATGAGTAGATCGAAGACGACGTTGCTTCTTGAGTGGAGACGAAGATGAAGAAAAACAAACCCCAGCATGAAAAGTACGCTGCACTTCACGGTGCGCTTCTCAGTCAACACATCTGAGATGTGCGGTTGAATTGCGGCGGATTGCTCCTTGATCATCATCTCCAAAAGAAAAGAGAAAAGTGTTTATTTTTTCTTTTATGTAGATGGGATGCTTCTTCGCGCATTAAAGCGCTGTTACCCCTTTAAAAAAAGCTACCATGCGCGCTGCGGCAGTTTTTCTTTTTCGTTTGCGCGCAATGACATGGTTGCTGGTTTCTCCCCCCTCAATACAAAAAAAAAATTGCTGCCACCCTTCTCTCCTCTCCTTAACCCTCACACATCCTGAAATTTTTCGATTATTGAACGTCACCACCAAATGTGGCAGATAGTATCATTCTGTGGTGTATAAGTATCCTCCTAAAGCTCTTGGGTAACGACTCAATACGAACGGCAACTTTAGTCACGCTGGATTTCCGATCTTTCACCCCTTTTCGCACGTAATTCACGAATCTCTCACCACTTTACCTCACAAGGAGCAAAGATGGCCAAGGAAGGTTCCAAGAAGAAGCAGGAGGTGCCGGCCCAGCGCGTCCCGCTGTGCGTCGCGGTTGCCGTGCTGGAGTTCATCGGACTCTTCTTCATGTGCATCGGCTCCCCGTACGACCAGATCAAGATCACCAGCAGCACGTGGCTCGTCCCGAAGGATCTCTGCTACTCCGTGTGGGGCACGAAGCGCTGCGGCGGCAGCCACCCGCTGGCGTGGCACGACGAGGCCTTCTACGCCAAGTGCGGTGTGTTCGAGGCCACCCTCAAGGCCGCCGCTGCCTTCAGCTGCATCTCCGTCTTCGCCTTCGTGATTGGCTTGGCGTCGTCGATGATGCTGCTGTGCAAGTTCATCACGTCGAAGATCCCGTGCCTTCTGATTCTGTTTTTCGGCGTCATTGCTAGCACTGTCCCGTTTGCAGCGATCGCTGGTCTCTTCCACAACTCGCAGTGCAACACCCGCTTCAGCGACATCGGCAAGTACCAGCCCGGCTTCGAGTTCTTCATCGTGTCGTTCTGCATGGCGGTGATTTCCTTCATTCTGATGTGCGCCGCGTAAGAGGATGGAGCTGCCTATAGCTCTTTCATGCCCGCCGCTGCCGGAAGACAGGGGAGCCGGCACAACGACGTAGCTGCTCTTCACATCCAGAATACACAAGCAAGAATGCGCAAACCGACATCCCATGCGCAGAATCCACAAATGGAGTAGAGGGCGACCGGGGAGAGCGATGGAAAAGAGAACGCTGCTCTTTACAAAGAAAGAAAAAAATGAATTGGTGCTCTCGCAAAGATCAGGAAGAAGCACGATGTGGTTTTGGCGCTTCACGCCCCTGCGTGTTACGTTGTAAACCCGTCTGCAACGCGCTTTCGAGCTCGCTGGCCGCACCTTTGCGTCTGCAGATTTTTTTTCTCTTTTCAGTTTTCTCTTCTCGGCATCTTTTTTCTTTCATTTTCTGCGAAACGCAGCGAAGTCCCTTTCCCCACTTTTTCTTTTCTTGCCTGTATCCAACCTTGAAGCAGCTCGAATAGTTCGAGCACGGAGCGCGGCGGATCCACAGTTTGTAACCTAACATAAGTGGCGGCGTAGACGGTCACTGACGTGTGCGTGGGAAAGTAGAACAGACGACGTACTCGAAAGACAGTCAGGAAGGGTAGGACGCGCTGTAGACGGCAGCAGAGACTACTCACATGGAGTCACTCTGCCTTTTTCTAACAGCACCTCCTACCCGCATTTTTCTTCGCTGCAGTCGTTTCTTTTGGAGTCCATCACGCTTCTGTTTTGTTGTTGTTGTTGTTGTTGTTGTTGTCGGTGTTCCGCGCCGCGCTGCACTCTGCACCCATCAACTTTTTGTTTTTGTCACCTCCCGCACCCACCTTTCCTCAAAACTGGAGGTGCGGGAGTGAACGGTGCTTGCACTACCCACAACAGAAGCAGGAAACTACAGTGAAGCTTTTTTTTTATAACGTTTTTTGTCCGACTGTTTGACGCTGCCGTATGTGTTCTGCTCTAGCACATCTCACACAGTGAACGTCTCGTTTTTCTTTTTCTTTTTATTAAAGTACTTTTCTTAATAACCCCAAGAAGCCAACGGAAAAGTTATTTTTGTTAATGGATTACTATAGAGAAAAGATATACGATTCTAACGTAGTAAAGAATGATCTTAAGCAAAGTAACGTAGGGGTGCTGACGCACAACGATACAATAAGAAAACCACCCCAAACGATGAAAAGTATGAGGCACCCCAGGAGAGGAAAACCCAACTGACGAAACTCCACTAGTGGGCTTTGTTCTCGTCCTTTCTTTTTATTTGTTTATGTTGTTTGCGTATCGGTGTAACAACGTACTACGAGTAGGCACTTTCTTTTTCTCTTTCCTTGCGGGTGAGCGCCGTGTTCTTTCGCCAGATGGACAGCGCGAGATTCATCACACATACACACGCGTGCATCGAGGATGGAACGCGGTTCGAAAAGTGAAGGACGGCAAGAGGATGCACGCTCTCGTTTCCTCGCGTTCGGAGTCGGTTTTGGTGCCATCTACTGTATGCTGTCGGTCTCCTTCTGTACGTTTCGCGAACTCCTCCTCTGCAACCACAGTGTCCTTCTCCCTTCGCTCTCTGTCTCTCTTTCTTTTGCTTTTGCTCTTTGTGTTCTTCTCTCGCCATTGCTCAGCGCGCAGAGCGATCGGAGGCATCTAGGCTGCAATGTCGGTCGCTGCATCTTTTGTGTGTGTATTGCGAAGGGGAATGAACTCTTGCGTGTGTGTTGCGGATCAAGAGGAACGACTGTGAATGGCTGGTGTCGCTAAAGAAGGAAAGAAGAGAAAAGACGGCTCTTCCTACTTGTATTGTGGTTAATAGAAGAAAACTGTACTTCTCTTGCAAACAAACAAACAGGCAAACAAACAAAGCAGTATACCCCTTCACTGGTCGTTCAACTCTCGCCAAGGCTCGCTGCAAAATGCATACTGTGTCATCATCGCGGTGGAGTTCCATACCGCAACTGAGCTCTCCAGTGCGTGCAGCTGCCTGCGACTGCAGCAAAAAAAAGGGAGCAGGAGCATCGCAAAGAGTTTCCGAAAAGACCGTCGCGTCAGCGGCGTCACCAGAATCGCGATTAAACCAATACGTATTGAACTTCGACATTAAACTCGCACAACAAGCCGAAACGATGCTGCGCTTTCGCTTCGCCACTTGAGCTACTGTGCCGGTACAAGTACTTCAAGCAGAGCTTAAAGACTCTCAATTTAGAGTGTCTTCTCACCCTCGCCCTGCTTCTCTCTTTCTTTCTCCTATCACGCTGCAATCATCCTTTTGATTGCGCGACAGTTGACGAGTCTTTCCTTTGTGGCTCCTACTCCGATTGATCTTCTGTCATTACCTTCTTGATTTCATTTGTTTTATTCCACTCTCCCTTTTTTTTTTAACTGCTACTAGCCAAACCGCCTTGACAACGCCGCTGGCGCAATGTCCAAAGCTACTGCACCTTCCAAGGCGGTGCTGCTCGTCAACCTCGGCACGCCAACGGCACCGACGGCGCCAGCGCTGCGCAGCTTCCTGCGGGAGTTCCTCGCCGACCGGCGCGTCGTGGACGTGCCGCGCTTCATCTGGCTTCCCATTCTCTACGGCATCATCTTGCCCTTCCGCCCCTACAAGGTGGTGCCGCTGTACAGCAGCATCTGGATCAAGAAAGGCTCCGGCATCGTCATCAACGGCAAGTGCGAGGGCTCCCCGCTGACGCTCTACTCAGAGAGTTTGACGGAGCAGGTGCGCGCCATTGTGGAGAAGCAGTCAGGCGGCGACGTCGTGGTGCGTCTGGCGATGCGCTACGGCATCAACAACGTTCAGGCAACACTGGCCAAGCTGCACGAAGAGTTCCCCAGCGTGCATGAGTTGGTGGTGCTGCCGCTGTTTCCACAGTACTCCTCCACCACCTCCGCCTGCATCTTTGACGAAGTGTTCCGCTTCTACACCGACAAGAACCGTCGCTGCGTTCCCGGCATCCGCACCATTCGCGACTACGCTGTGCTGCCGGCCTACATTGACGCCATCGCTTCCAACCTTTTAACGGCCATCAAGACGTACGTGGTCACCAAGAGTCAAGCGACGACGGCAGCAGCGGCCGACTGGACGAAGGTGCTGGCCTCGCACATGACGGACGTGGCGATTGTGATTTCGTACCACAGCATCCCGGTACGGTACGTGCAGGACGGCGACGACTACCCGCAGCGGTGCGAGGCGACAACCAACGCTATCCAAGCGTACATCGAGAAGGAGACGGGTGTTGCCCTCGGTGACGCCATCGTGCACGTCTACCAGTCGCAATTCGGCAACCAGCCGTGGATTGGGCCGAAGCTGGTGGAGGCGGCGGTGGCGCTGCCGGCACCCGCGACGGACCCACACAAGGTGAAGTTCTGCGAGGCGTGCCTCAACAAGGCCATTTTAACGAAGGAGGTGAAGGTGTGCTTCGCGATGGCGCCTGGCTTTGCCGTGGACTGCGTCGAGACGGTGCACGAGATTGCCGACGAGGCCGGCGAGATCTTCAAGAAGCACGGTGGTAGTGAGTTCATCTATGTCCCGTGTTTGAATGACAGTGAGGGTCAAGTGAAGACCATTGTAGCCGTCCTGAAAGCTGCAGCGTGATTGCATCGCCCGCGATGCCTCCAGGCAGGTATGTCATCAAGCGGCACGTAAATATCTCGGTCTTGTGCTCCTTGTGGTTTCCGTTTCGCACGACCTTATCATCTCAACTGAACTCTTTTTTGCTTTTTGCTTTCTTTCCCTCACTTTTCCTCTGCGTGGAGCATTGCGCATTCCAGTTGGCGGTGACGTGTTCTCAGTAGTATATATATGGCGGTACGCGATCGCTTCTTCTAGTGACTCTCTTATTCTATTTTTATTCTCTTTTTTTTTTCTGGTTGAATGCTGTTGTGCGGAAGCTTGGACGGTTTCACATTTCTCAGTTTCGGCGCATAAGCGCCTCTTACGTTGACTTTCACACACTGTGCACTCGTTTCATATACTGTTAAAAACAACGGAGTAGTGGAAGGGAAGCAACGTGGCAGAAGAAGTGCAGGGCCTGCGGTTTCGCAGCAGGCCATTTGTTGTCGTGTAGTTGTGAGCAGGCTTCCATGTAGGATGTCCAGTTTCGAGTGAGGGCTGAAGTATCTGAATGAGCACACATGCCGTATGCGTGGTATACGCGGCACTTTACAACCCGTGGAAACCTCTCAACGCGATGCGCTTCTCGCCTCTCCGAACCTTCACAATTCTTTTGCTCTTTCTCTCTCTTCGCATGAATCTGGTCGCACAGCTACATCAGCAGGTTTCAGCACTAGCAGACGCAAACAATCAGTCACCAAACCCCCATCGACGGGCACTCACGATGGACTTTTTGCAGCTCGTAGACCCAACAAGCTTTACTGCCGCCTCTGCGGTGCGCGTGCTGATTGAGCTCGTCGTCGCCGCGGTTTTTGCAGTGGCGTTGGGTGTAGGTTTGCGCATTGTGCCGGAGAAGCTGGTGTCGCGGGCTAAAACAACTCGTGCGGATGGGACATCAGCAGCGAAGCCTGCACGTGTCACCACCGCTGCCACGATCACTCCAGCAGCAGCGCGGGTGCCAAAGTCCGCACCTGCGAAGGCAGCACCCGTGCTGGAAGCTTCAACTTCGGCTGCAACGGCGCCAAAGACGGCACCGAAGGCCGCGCCTGCCGCAGTACCAGCAAAGAAGCCAGCGGCGAGCACCGCGACTGCGACGTCAGCCGCCGCATCAAAGGCAGACAACACCCTTGACGACGTCCTTGATTCCTTTTTTGAGGATGAGGACTTGTTGGACGAGGCGCTGCTGGACACCGCTGCCCCGACGACAGAAGCACCAGCTGCTCCGAAGCAAGAGTCTCCAACGGCAAAGCCGAACTCACCCACCGCAAAGCCGGCGGTGTCTACGGCGTCTACGGCACCACGCGCGCAGCAGAAAAATGACGCCTTCTCGAAGGAGCTGGCGGCTAAGATGACGAAGGGGCTGCAGGGCAAAACACCAGCCGCACCAGCGCCAAAACCCACGACAATGGAAAGCGCGGCAACGGCGGATCGGGAACTTGATGATGCTCTGGATGCGTACTTGGCGGAGGAGCAGCTACTGGACGAAGCTATTTTGGACAGCGCTGTGCAGGAGGCACAGCATTAGCTGGATAAGCATTTGGACGACGTGGCTGTCTTTACTGGGGGAAAAAATAGCAGCTACCGCATTGTTGAAGATGCGAAGTGGAATGCAGGCGGGACCTACTGAACAAGAGATCGTTTACTCTGCAGACTCATTTATTGCCGTGGGTACGGTGACGCGGCTACATGTGCACGAT
>AUXI01000425.1:0-20539 GCA_000482105.1 Crithidia acanthocephali | reverse complement strand
TATTCTCGTTCTATCTCCCTCTTTTGTTTCCAAACGGTGTACCGCGAACACTTAGCATTGACGGCCAATAGATCGCTTGAGAATGTCAAGAAAAAAAGCGTTTTGGTGCGTCGTGCAGTGTCGAAAAACCACCTCCTATCTTGGCGAGCGTGGCTTTGCGGAAGACCAAAAGAGTCGGGGTGTTTCTTGGGTCAACGTGACTCGCTGCTCGTCGACTTTGTACACAAAGTCAAATCCTCTGTCTCATCCTCTATCTCTGCGCCCCCATTCTTGTTGTTTGTCCTTCTGGCATCCACCTCCCCCCTTCTCTATAGTTGTGAGGCTCCTAAAGAAATTGCTTTTGTTTTAAAAAGAAACAAACTCCTCTTTTTTTTTGCTTATTCGTCTTATCACTTATTATCGTTAAGCTGGTGTCTACACTAGCCCTTTTCACCTCGTGGTGCTCGTATTCTAGCAAGCGAGTGTTTAGCTTTTCATCATAAAGGGTGTTTTTTCGAACGCTTCACTCGTCGCATTCTGGGCTCTCAAAGCTGTCGACACACTTATCAGTAGAAAACCCTTTTTTCTCTTTCTTTCTCTTCTCCGCTGCATTTCACGATGTGTGCCGCAGCAGCAGCAGCAGCGTCCTTTGTGCGTGTGGGCGAGCTCGCCTGTCAGAAGAACTCCTTCCTGCGTGAGCTGACAGCCACGGTGGTGTCTTGCGAGCCTGCCAAGGCGGCAGCGGGTGCCGGGAAGAAGAAAGCGAAGGGTGGCAGCGACGGCGCGGCTGCGGAGGCCTTTGACGTTGTGCTGAGCGACTCCGTCCTCTTCCCCGAAGGCGGCGGTCAGCCGTGCGACTACGGCACGCTGAGTGTCGTGGAAAGCGATGACGGCGCAGCAGCAGCAGCAGCAGCAGCAGCAGGGCAGTCCGTCGCCATCACAAACGTCCGTCGTGTTGGTGACACCTGCGTCATCACCAGCCCTGTCCCTCTCACGGTCGGAGCTGCCGTCCACCAAGTCGTGGACTGGCCCCGTCGGCTGGACCACATGCAACACCACACCGGGCAGCACCTGCTGACCGCCGTGATGGAGCGGAAGGACACGATGCACCTGCCCACCGTCAGCTGGTCCCTCACCCACCCGTTCTGCTTCATCCAGGTGGATGTCGAGGCCTGCGCAGCAGACACTGCCTCGCCCTACCACCAGTACATCACCAAGGAGAAAAAGATCTCGGATGACATGATCGCAAAGATCGAGGGTCTCTGCAACGAGGCCATCGCCCACAGCACCCCGGTCGTGTGCGACGTCTTCGAGAGCCGCGAGGCGTACCAGCAGGAGCAAGACCGCCGTGCCGCCTCGCCGACCACCGCCGCCGCGGACGCAGCGGAAGGAGCTGAAGAAGCGTTCCGTAGCCGCGGCATCCCAGCGGATGTGAAGGGAGCCATCCGCATCATCTCCCTCCCCCACATCGACAGCTGCACCTGCTGCGGCACCCACCTCCACACCCTGGCGGAGCTGCAGGCGATGTACCTCCTCCACCAAGAGGTGAAGGGGACGACGGTGAAACTGCACTTCATCACCGGGGCACGCGCGGCGCAGCACTTCCACGCCATGTATCAGCGGGAGCGGCAGCTAATGCCGGAGCTGGGCGGGAGCCGGCCGGACGACTTTGTGGCGGTGGTGCAACGCCGCTCGAAGGACGCGACGGATGCGGAGAAGGTGCTGAAGCGGTGGACGCTGGAGCTGGCGGGACAGGCGGTGCAGCGCATCGCGGCAGCGGTGACGACGACGTCTGGGGCGGTGGTGGTGCCGCTGCGCCGCGACGACGTCGACCTCGAGTACTTCAATGAGGTGCGTCAGCAGGTGGACGCGGCCGGACACCGGCGGGTGGTGCTCGTCGCGGCGTGGGCGGCGGATCGCTGCGTCGCAGACACCGTCGCAAAGACGAAAGATGTGGCGGGGCAGGTCTTCATCACTGGTGGCGAGACCCCGGCCGACATGGAGAAGGCGGTGGAGCTGGCCAAGGCGACGCTGGAGGGTCTGAAGGGCGGCACGTCGAAGTTCGGCTTCCGCGGCAAGGGCAGTCTGAAGGAGTGGGACACGTTGGTGAAGCGTCTGCAGGAGTAAATAGCTTGCGCTGTATTGTCACATCTTACCTAGGTTAGCGTTTCCTTGATAGAGAAAAACTGTTCTCGGAGGTAGCTTAGGGGAATGGAAAGAAAACCCGAAGTTTGAGTCGAGCCCGAACGGTTTTTGTGCCTCTGCGGGCCTTCACGATCGACAAAGAGAGTCGTGGGAGCCGTTTGAATGTTTCAATGCACACACACACACACACACACAGACACAGACACACACATCCTTCGATGGGGATGGGATATCGCGGCTTTGAAAGCCTCTAATCAGAAACTCACACTTCTTTTACGTCCTCTTCCACAATCCTATACCTCCATCTTGCCGTTGTTGACGAGCAAACGCAAAGCAGAGAAAAATCAGGCTGAAGGAAAACGGGGAAGCTGTCAGGTGGCAAAGGTCTGGCTCATCACGCCTCTTATCCTTCACCACCGATCCCCCTCGTTGCGGCTGATAAAGCTGCCTTTTTTTTTGTCCGGTTTTAGTTGTATTTTTCCAAAAACTCATACGTAACATCATTGATTGTTTTCATATTCATCTTTCTTTTTTTTCTATACTCGCTTCTCCCAACATTTGTCTAATATCTACTACAAACCGCAAGCAGACAAGCGACCTCTTCTCATTATTATTTTCTTTCATTACACGATTACTGCTACTGCTGCTATTGATGTAGCTCTTGCTTCTCGTTCTTACTTTGTATATGGTTCATGTATTGCCTTTTCGGTCAACAACAACGTTCTTTACAACACCTTTTCATTAGAGTAAACATAATACGTCTCTCTCCCTCCTCTCTCTCTCTCTTTTCAGCGAGCGATGGAAGCAGACAACGCAGAGCGCCTTGATGGCGCGTCTGACCTCGAGGTCGTGGCGACCTCACCTCCTGCATACTCACCTGTCGTCCCTCACACGTCACGAGCTGCTTTGCTGGACCTTCACGGAGACGTCTTCGAGTATCTCTGTTCTTTCATCCCTGTTGACGATCTGCTCCTGAGGCTCGCCGCCGTGAATCGCGAAGTGCGCCGTCGCACCTGGGCCAACCACGAGCTGTGGCAGCAGCTCTGGATGCGCTACCTTGTCCAGTTCTTCTGCTCTCTCATTCCCACTCCACCATGCCCGGCCGCCGTCTCCTCCACGAGCACGTCAGCCACCACGTCAGCGGGCACGTCTCCATCCCCTCGACGCTCCCCGTGGCCAGCGAGGAGTACAGACGTGGCGGCGATGGTGGGCGGCGCCGCGCAGAGTGACGCGGCGTGGCGGCTGTACCACTACCACGCCTCGACGGAAGCGCGGCCGCGGGTGGAGTTGCTGGACCGACTGCGTTTAACGCCGGAGGACATCGCTGACCCGTCCACCGAGGCGACCCCGACAGGGGCGGCCCGCACTCTGGCCGGCACGCGCGATGAGCGTGATGGTGGTGTCGGGATGGCACACGCCCTGAGCGGGTCGAAGGCGGAGGAGGAGGCGCTGCGGTTTGCACAGCAGTGCGCCACCCAACTCCGCGCAAACAATCTCACCCACGCCGCGGAGCCGTCACCGTCACCACCGCCGCCACCGGAGGAGGGAGGCAGCAGCAGCAGCAGCAACAACAGCAAAGGCACGCCGCGGCCGTCACGGCACCGGCTGACGTCTCACTCTCCGCCACCGACGACGCGCGCAAAGAAGGCGGCGGCGGCGGTGGACCGGCGACGCCGTCGGCAGTCGGAGCGGCTGCGGCGTGCGCTGCATTTCCTCCTCTCCGCCGACGCCCACCGCCCGCCTTTCCACGACCGCCTGTGGACCAGCACCTACGAGGCCGGGGAGGCCTACCGCCGAGAGATGACAGGTGAGGCGGAGACAGGCGCAACTGCCCACACGCGGCGGCCGCGGCGGCGGCACAAGATGCAGAACCCGCTGTGCTTCCCGGCGCCGGCGGAGAAGAAGGATCAGCTGCGGCCGCTGAGCTGGCTCGATGACCGCGACACCTCGGTGAAGGTGCTGCTGTTTGACGACATCTCTCGCTCCGTCGGCGACGTCGGCTCCGTCCAGGCGGAGCGCATTAAGCTACTCGCCACCATCGCCCACCACTGGCGCCTCGCCTACGCCCATCAGTTTTACCTGACCCCGACAGACGGCAAGGAGCATGGCAGCGTCAACACCCACCCCTCCACCCTCCTCCATGCTCACCGGAGCACAGACGGGGTGGAAAGCGGCGGTGGCGCAGCTGCAGGTGGACCCGTGCAGGGCCGCCAAGGAGCAGATACAGAGACGAGGTCGCGAGAGCAGCAGCAACGGCAGGATGGACGAGTTTCGTGGGAGCAGATCTACCGCCGCTTCCGAGACGACAACGGCAACCAGCCCAGCACCCGCGTCCGTGACTCGCTGCGACAGGTCGTCGTCGCAGGCGCTGCGGAGAATGGGAGGGACGGGCGGAACACCGCAGCAGGCGGCACCGCCGCTTCTCCCTCGTCCGCCGCCTCCCGAACACACGTCATCCCGTCCTCCGGCAACCCCCTCTTCGACCTTCACCTTCTCACCTACGGCAAACGCAAGCAGTTCTATGCAGCAATGCTGGCGAGCACGGTGGACGTGCCGGACGGCATGGGTGCCTTCTTCGCCACGTGCGTGTCGGAGCCCTTCCTGCGGTGGTGGTGCTGGCGCACGCGCCGTCTGCACGACATCGCCACCGCCGGCTGCATCGTAAAGAACGCCTATCGGCACTCTTTCCACGACACCAGTGTGGCGTCCCCTCCAGTGCCACCCCCGCCCACCGCCTCCGCCTTCGCCCCGCTGCCATCTACCCACGGTGCGGTACCGACCACGCTATGGATTGCGCAGGTGTGCTCGGTGCACAAGCCGCAGTACGGCACGACAGCCAGCGACGGCAGCTTTGGCCGCCCCGCTCCGATTGAGGCGGCGGAGTCGATTGCGCACTCTTCCTCGTCCTCCTACTCCGACGTCACCACCTCCACAGACACCCTCGCCTCTGACGCGTCGTCGTCCATTCACTTTGTCGAGGAGACGGCAGAACCCATGGAGGATCGTGACGGTGCCAACGGAGACGGGGAGGAGGAGGATGAGGAGGAAGGCGTGGATGCTTTTCAGTCCTACCCGAGCAACGGCATCGACAGCAACAGCGGCAGCAACCCGCCACCCGAAGGTCATCGGCAGTGGCAGCGCCAAGGGGAACCGCAGCCCGTGTCGTTGGCAGCAGCAGCAGCAGCAACAACAACGACGGCGGCACTCGCGCGCGCCGGTGCCCCGCGTGTTGCCCTCCTCTTCCCCTTGCCACACATGCTGGCCTACTGGTTCATGATGCACCACGTCACCTTCTACAGCCATCAGGTCTACCGCCGGATGTGGGGCGATCAGGAGATCACCATTGCTGTGTGCAGCCGCATCCTCAGCCCCACGGGCCACAGCGTCGAGTGCCGCCTCTTCTACACTCTACGCTGCGCTGCATTTCCACGCATGTACACGAAGATGATGTTCACCCCCGGGACGCTGCCGGCGCTGACGCTGCAGGAGAAGATGTCCGCCCGGTCCCCTTACCGCACACCAAGCACGTCGACTGCGTCTGCGTCGTCGTCGTCCAGCGAGGCAGACGACGGCGAGCGACGAGGCACAGCGCAGGTGTTTGGTCGTGTGAACGCCGACGGCACCACCCGACGCGACTCCGACTCCGACTCCTCAGAAGAGCCGACGCACGCAGACCCACCGCCGCAGCAGCAACCGCGAAGGACCATCTTTGGCCGCGGCCGCGCGTCGCCGGACTTGCCGTCCTCCTCCACCTCGGCGTCGGAGCCGCGTCGCGGCAAGCACACGACGCTCGACGTGAAGCCGGTCGACAGTCGGCAGGTCTACGACCTCTTCTGGACCGGTTTTGGGCGGGTGGAGGTGGAGTCAGGGCCGACCATCTCGCGCTCAAACCTCGTCCGCCTGCGCGTGGCACTCGGCCTGCCCGTCGACTTCCCCGTGGCCCTCCTTTGGAACCTCGTCATGTTCGCCTCCGGGGTGGGTCCGCTCATCCTCAAGGACCACCGCCACTCCCTCTTCTTCAACTACGCCAAGAGCTTCACCGACGTCGTGGAGGAGGAGTTCGGCGAGGTCGGCTGCTACGGCTACGGCGCGCGGCCGACAACAACGCCGGCGGAGCGGCCGATGGCCAACCCGCTCGACGCCGAGGTGGAGATGATGCGAGAGCGCCACCACCTCGACGAAGCGGCGCGGGCGTTGGTGCAGGGGCATACGCGCAGGCTGCAAGGGCTGCCGCCCACCAAACCAACAACAGTCATGCCAGCAGCGGCAATCCCGACGGGGACGGCAGCAACGCCGACGACTCTTTCTCCACCGCGGAGCCGGAGGACGGCACGGCGGAGGGTGAAGACGAAGTCCACGAGCGAAGCCCCGCCGCTTCGTCGGACTCGCCAACGTCGTCCCTCACGTCCTCCGCTCCGACCTACGGCTCGTGGGGCTTGGATTCCGACTTCAGCAGCATGGGTGGACACTCATCGTGGCGTGACTGGCACACCCCAGGATCGGAGTCGCTGTAAGGCCGATCCCATCGTGCACACAAAACACTCAGCGCATCTTTTTTTTTCTGCCGTATTTCAGACAAGGCGGATCTTGTTGCGCCGGCACCGCACCCTTTTTTTTCCTTCCTCGTTTTGCTGCGCCGTCTTCGTCAGAACGCAAGGTCGATGAACACGCTGTGTCGCCATCTCTCAACACTGCCTCCAAATACGAATTTGCTCGCTCAGGGTTGGTTGGTTTGTTCTTGTGTGTGTGTGTGTGTGTCTTCTATGGTTTTTCGGTTGACGGTGTTCACATCACAACAGCAATCTTCCTCTTTACTAGTATCACTTTCATCGTCAGACGTCGACCATGTATTCGTTTTGCTGCCCGCTAACACGCAACGTTGCGTGCTTTCTTCAAGCTCATCAAACCGTCGCTAAAGCTGCTTCTAAAGAGGTGAAGACCAACGTATTGTGAGAGAAAAAAAGGTCCTTGGGCTCGTGAGAAGTACACATGTGCAGCACTTCAAAGACATGCTCTGTTTAAACAAAAAAAAAACGGCAGAGGTTTTGAACAACCCTCGCAGTGACGCGCAACGGAAAACCCCTTTTATTTTTTGTGGCGAAATACGCACACCTCATCCGGACTCGACTGTATGTGTTCTTTCTCTTTCTCTCATTCTCACTCTCGCTCTCCCTCCCTTCGTTGGAGCCTTCTCAGCATCGCAAAGTACAAATAGAACCAACTCGAGCACCTGTATCTGTGGGAGGTGCCGAAAAGCATGAATGCTGGGCAAGCAACGAGTTTTTTGCTCCTATCTTGACTTTGCAACAATCCATTTTTTTTTCTGACGTTGCAACGCCTAGCCAATTGTAGGTGTTGCATCGAATGCGTGGACGTCGCGGACCACGCTGCCCCTCTCCTTTCCTCCCTTCTCCCTCTCCCTTGCTGCACGTGTGCTCCGTATGCTCCGCAGCAGCAGCAGCGACAGCGCGGACCGGCAACGTGCGTGTGTCAGCACACACTTCACACACGTCCTCGTCTCTCGTGTCCGGCTGCAGGAGGACTGGGCCATCGTTGCCTCTACAGACGCCCGTCCGGTGGGTGAGCTCTGCTGCTTCCACCTTTGCTCAGGAGACTGCTGCCCCGGTGCCGCCTGTCCGATCCACGCAGGACCTCCACACGGCGCTGCTCAGCTTCGCCCACGCGGCATCCCTGCCAGCAACGGCGGAGCGTCGGGGGAGCGCTACGCGACAAACGGCAGAAGGTGAAGGCCACACGACACGTGGGGACCATGACGGTGCAGGACACGCAGCCGCGACGCAGGGCTCGCCCACGACCGCGAAGGGCGGTCCTGCTGGAGATCAAGCCTCGCAACGCTCTTCTTCGCCGTTGCCCACGACGGACACGGAACGGCGACTCCTGCAGCGACTCCTACTGCACCGCCGTCACAGCACGAGCACCAGCGGCAGCAGTCGGCCATCGCGTGACACCTCTGCGAACCTGGTCGCTGCCGCTCTCCGCAAAGCGGAGTCGCGTTGGCCGAACCGCCTCTCGCTGTCATCGACCACAGCAGCAGCAGTCGCACCGTCACCGCCGCTTCGTCCGTGCAGCACCTCTCTACCGAGTGCAGCGGCGGAGGCGACTCTCAGCAGCAACAGCCGCGCGTCGTGGGCTCGTGCCTTTGAGCTCTTCAGTGAAGCCGTGCAGCAGCACCACGTCTCCCCAACAGCCCAGCACTTTAACCTGTTGCTCTACATTGCGCAGCAGCACGGGCTGTGGAGTCGCATGGACGCCGTGGAGGAGTTCCAGGCCCACCTGCTCGCCTCGGTGCAGCAGTTGGTAGAGGAGAAAAGGAAGGAAGAGAGGAAACGGGTGAAAGAGCGAGAGGTCGCGGGGAGGGAATCGAGAGACACAGGCGCAGCAGCACCAACAACAGCAACACAAGGGTCTGCACAGCCTGCCTTGTCTCCCGCAAGCACGAGTCTCACGGCATCTCCGTCCGTGCTCAAAACGCTGTCGCACCAGATCGCCGAACTGCGAGAGATGGAGGCGGCGCTGATGCCAAACGCGCAGACGTACGAACTTCTCCTCACCGCCGCGCTGGTGCGTGGGTCGTGGGGCCGTGCACTCGAGTACTGCGAGATGCGGACGCGCAGCGGGGTGGCCGCCTTGACCGACACGGCTGTCCGCCAAGTCTTGCAGGTGTACGCGGTGGCAGGCAGCGCCATTGTCACGTCGGACGTGGCAGACGCATCGCTGTCGGCCCATGCCTTTCCATCCACCACAGCGCGACCTCCGGCAAGCCCATTGCATCGACTGCGCACCGATCAGCAAGGCCCGGGTCTGCGCGCTGCTGCACGGCCGCGCTCTCCCACTGCATCCCCATCGTCAACATCACTGCAGACCACCACCGCGCAGCCGCACTGGGCTGTTGCCCTCGCCTTCTTCCGCGGCAGTCTGCACCGTGTGTCTTCCATGCAAACGGTTCAGTCGATGGTGGATCTCCTGCAACACGCCGGCCGGTCCGCGGAGATCCTGCAGGTGGTGAAGGACGACTGCAGTGCTCTGGTGCAGTCCAGCCTCTTCTCGCTCGCGGCGGGGGTGATGGTGTGTCAGCCACAGGAGCACGCAGCCCTGCTGCGGACGCTGCAGGTGGTGAGCGATGCGGCACGGGAGGTGGGTGACTGGCAGGTTGCCCAACAGCTGCTGCACGACGTGGTGGAGCTGCGGCGGCAGCTGTCCTACACACAGACCGCAGCGACGGGAAGAGTGTGGGGTGTCTCGTCCCCGTCCCTCGAGATGATGGCTCCTGCGCGTCCGTCGATTCCCGCCGCCTCGGGTGAAGACAGCGGTACTGACACAGCCCTCAGCGCAGCGCTGCAGCGTGCAAGGAGTGGAGGCAGCAGTGGCGATCGCGACACCCCGCCACTCAACGAGCTGCAGCTCTCGCAGTACGTCTTGCAGAACACACTCCACGCTCTGCGTCGTGTGCGACGGTACCCGGACATGGTGGCTCTCTATCGCACCTCTCCCCACCACGCGATGGAGGGGTGTGGCAGGGGCGTAGTGGCTGGAGAATTGACACTGGTGTGGCAGTCGATGTGGACGCCACAGGCAATCAGCTACGTCGCGCAAGCCGGCCTCGCCACCGGCGACCTTGACTTGCTCCTCGAAATGTGTGGACTTGTCGAGGTCGGTGCTACCAGCTCACACGAGGTTGCGGAATGGACGGCGTCAGAGACGCAGAGTGGAGGTAACACACCGGCAGATGTGTACGACGCCGTGCTGCGCCTGCTCCAGTCCCGCATTCTCCAGCACTGCGTCCATCCACACTCCGAAGCAGCGTCGACCGCTGGAGAACAGAACGCCCGCCGCTATGTGGCACTGTCGCAGCGCGTCTACGCAGCGTACCGCCTCCGCGCTCTGAAGGCGGTCAAGGAAGAAACCTCGCCGTATCGGCAGTATCTTGACCGTCTGAACGGAAGAGGGTCTGTGAAGGAAGCAAAGGCTTCGACAGCACACCTGAACTCCCCACCCGCGATTCTCTCGGAGGTGCACGCCCCGCTGGTTCAGCTGCTTGCGCAGAGCCTTCAGGCTGTCCCCGCGGACACACCGACGGCACCAGCAGCCGCTTTCTCCCTCGTGCAGCACGCACTGACGCAATTCAAGCGCATCCGCCAACCAGACACGCTGGCGATTGCACTTGTCATGGACGTTGTCTGCTCCCACGCCTGCTCACACGACGGGTATCGCACCCCTCCGTCGCAGCCATCCGCACGTCGCCTCACCGACGTCGCAGCTCAGTCGCTGGTGCTTGCGGTGCAGCAGATCTACGACACGGTGCTGGAGAAAGAAGGTCTCGCATCCCTGCAGCTGAGCACCGCAGGACCCACCACGCTCGCCACTGCCTCGTCCCGTCACCCGCTCGACAGCGCCACGCTGCAGCAGCGGACAGCCCTCTCCGTCGTCACGAGCGCCACGGTGCTGATGAGCTTCGACGTGCTCGCCCACGCACAGCCGCTGGTGCTGCTCCGCTTCGTCTCCGTCACCGCCCATCTCGGGTGGCTGCCGCGGGAGTTGGTGGTACCACAGTTGCAGAGAGCCCAGCAGGCGGTGGCGGAGTGGACCGCTGCGCGTCCGTCAACTACTCCCTCCCCCTCCCAGGTGGACAAACCAAGGAGGATGACTACAAATACGGAGACTCTGCCGCACACCATTGCCGAATCCAGCGGTGCGGCCGTGGCACACTTCGTCCAGCTCTACGCACAGTCCACCATAGGCCCGGCCACCTCCGCGCAGCCAGTCCTGGCAGCCGCGGCGCAGGTCCTGGCGGAGCTGCAGCGCGCCACGGTGGGTCACCCGCCCATCGCTGCCATGACGGCCTTCCAGCGCACGTTGCGCGACGCGTGGAGCCGTCGCGGGACCGCAGACGACGCAGCCGCGCTGTCTGCAGTGGTGGTGGCGTCCGTGAACGCCGTGGTGCAGCAGGTGGGCACCTCGACGGTAAGTCGGTGGACAATGTGGGGAGCATGCGCGGACCTCCTTCGCAACTACCTCGCCTCTCCATTAACGGCAAACGGCACGAGCGCGGAAGGTCATGCCGGCCGCCGCAGTGAGGAAGCGATAAATAAGCACGACGGTGTGGCGGCAGAAGCAAACAACGGGACTCCCTTCCAAACCGTGGCGAAGACGGCGGCGGATGCGACGGTGGAGACGCTGCGCGTGTTGCACACCTTTTTGCGCCTGTGCGACAAGGCAGAAGCCCCGTTTGTGGAGTACGTGACGCTGCGGTGGATTCTGCGCTGCAGCGATGCCCCGGCCGTATCAACAACAGCAGCGCATGCGAAAGACGACCAGGCTGCACCGCCCAGCGGGTGCGACGAGGCGGCAGCGAGCTCAGTTGCGGATCTGTGCAGGTTGTGTTTCCTCGACGCCGCACCACGACGCACTCCCGCAACTCCGTCATCGGACCGCGCCACCGTCGAGGCAGTGCGCTGGACGTCCGCGCCACTGACTGAGGTGCAGATGAAGACAGCGTTGTTGTTGCTCGACGCGCTTTCATGGGCGTGCCGCAGACACGACAGGCCGTTGGCACGCCAGCTGTACGCCACCTCGCACCGTGGATCGACAGCGTGCTCGTCGCTGCAGCTCCCTCCGCAGGTGCGCCGTCCGTGTGTCTGCACCAACGGGAGCGACTCTGCGATGCCGCGCAGTCGTCCTACGTGACGCTGCTGCAGTGCCTCTCCAACGGTGCCCGCAGCGATGTCCTGCGAGACTGGCCCATCCTGCTCCACGTGCTGCGTCAGCTGACCTCCTCCTCTGCGGCGGCCCAGCAGCTGTGGTGGCCGAGCTCGCCATCCACCTCTGCCAGTCTGCGCCGCACCGCGGTGCTGGTAGATGGGATAGCCGCCGTGGTGGTGAAGCTGCAGCGCACCTTGCACTTCCTGCTGGTGGAGCTGGCGCTGGACACCCACCGGGCCCGCTCGCACAACTCCTTCCACGCTACAGCGCCGGTGGCGGGTAAACCGCATCCATGCGTGCCCGTCGCGCCGCAGCATCAACGTGCGGTGGAAAGGGCGGCGGACGAGTTCGCCGTGTGGTGCACCGCCGAGCTGCTGCCACGCCTCCTGATCCCCTCGCTGTGTCTGTCCCACGACGAGGAGGCTGACGCGTCCCTGCGCAGTGTCCCTCCGCAGCGGGAGAAGAAGCAGATCGCCGCCTCTTTGCAGATGTCACTGCAGAAGGTCACGGAGGCGGTGTGGGAAGTCGACTTCGTGGCGTTTGTGTGGTACACACGCTTTCGTCTGCCTGAGAAGGAGGACGACGCGCTGACGCACGTCTTGAACTCGCATCGCTCCCGCGGCTACCACCTTCTCACCTCGCAGCTGCGATGGTCGAGCAATGCATGCGGCCAGACACGACCGCTGCGCTTGTGGCTGCTCTTCACGGCACACGCTCTGGCGAATCCAGCGGCACCACAGCCGTTGTCCGCCACGGCTGCCAAAGCTGTCACGGAGCTGTGCCGTGATCTGACGATGTTAGAGACGCTGTACACAATACGTGCACCCCCTGCAGGGCTTGCCCTGGTACCGCGTGCGCAGCGTGCTGCTTCCCCTTCGTTTCTGCAGTACTACATCGGGCAGGTAGACGAGCTGACCACGGCGGTGCTTTCTCAAGCTCCCTCATCACCCGCACCCGTGACACCGTCCGGCGAGTCCTCCGTGCAGACTTCCACTTCCCCCAATGCACTGCCGCGCATGCAGGATGGCAACGCAGCAATGGACCTCCTCACCAAGCCCCTCACACACTTCAGCCCCTCCGTGATGCGGCTCCTGCAGCAGGCAGCGCAGCAGGTGTTGTACCTGTCCCTCTGCGAAGGTACCACCGACGTCCAATCAGTATGCAGTACTCACAACAGCAACAACAACAGCAGCGGCAATCGTGGGGGTGCTCGAGAACCAGCCGACTGGAGCGAAAACACCACTGTGCCGCCTGCGCTACTGCGTCGGTGTCTGGCCTGGCCTGGGCTGCCGACTGCCTATCCTGCATTACTGGAGGCTGTCGAAGTGGCCGCCTACGAGACACTGCGTGAGCCGGCAGCCATCGCAGACGTATTTCAGCACATCACCCAGCTGCACAACGCGGAGAATGTGCTGACCCCCACGCACGGCAGCAGTGCAGTCAGTGCTGCCCGAGGCGCGACGCCGCAAGTGGTGACCGCGGCAGAGATGTTCCTGGACTTCTATCTGAACTCGGCTGTGCTGCGCCGAGCATCCCCGGCGAGTTCGCAGGTGTGTCTTGCAGCCCTTCTCGCCTGCGCATCTGCTGCTGCTGCTGCTGTGAACACAACTGCAGCCGTCCCCTCCATTCCTCGTCCGTGCTGTACCACCGCCCCACCACGTGCGCTTCTCACGCTGCTCAATGCCTTTCCACACGTTCTCTCGGAGGACCTCTTTCGGCAGTGGCAGCAGCATGCGCTTACGGTGCGCCAAGAAGACGTGCTGCGCGCGTGGCTCCTGACGCTGCTGTGGGGCGGCACACCACCCACCCAGGCGACGGCGTCTGTGCAGGCGTACAGCGCGCTGTGGCCCGTCACGCTCCCGTCGCCGCTGCGTCGAGCGGCGCTGCAGTGGCTTGTGCTGACGCACGGCACAATACTACCGCCGCCGCTGCCTCCACCACCCGCAGCAACGAAGTCACGTGGAGTCGGTGCGGCAGAAGAAGACACGGACACGACGCCTCTGTCAATGCCGCACTTCACGGAGATGCTCAAGCTGACGGACGCCACGTTCGTGGCCCTTGTGCAGGGGAGACCTGCAGCCGCACTGGAGGCTTTGCTTAGTGGCAACACGGCTACGCTGGCGACTCTCTCGCTCATGATGCATGAGAATGACATTGGCGAAGAGAGCGCACGCTCGTTGACCCAAACTGCCGAGGAGGCTTCGCTGGTGCGGGCGGTGGTGTCGCAGTGCGTCACGCGGCATGCGGTGCAGCAGCTCCTGCAGCACTACGCAACAGCGGACGGCTCTCGCGCTCCGGCGCGGCCCCACACTGCAGAGATGGAAGCGCTGATTGCCGTTCTGCCACAACCGGCGCAGGACGCAGCAAGAGCGAGATTCAGAAGCGGTGTCGAGGATGCGAGGGACAAGGGGTCCGCACCTCCATCCGCGTCCCTCTCGAATGCAGATGCGGTTCTGGAGCCGTGGGCAGTCGTGCTGGAGGATTGGATCGCCGCGCAAGCGGAGGCACAAGCTGTCGGTGCGGAAAGCTGCTCCGCTGCCTCGCCACCGCCGTCACCCCCGCCGATGCTGTCTCCTAGTGGAAGTGTGTTGGGGACGTGGAGAGAGGTGTACGCAACCATCCGTGCAGCCACTCGTGCGCTGCTGCGGCTTCCATCCGTTGCCCAGGTGGATAGCGCAGACCCCGCAAGCGAAAACAGCAGCCACAAACACCGCGCAGCGCGGCGTCTGGTGTTACTGCAACCACTCATTGAGTGTTGTGTTCGCAGAAGCGCTGCGTTGAGTGTGGCGGGCTCGGGATCAACAAACACCCCCGAAGCTACAGGCGACGACCAGGAAGAGGAAGCAGGTGCGTGTGCGAATGCGCTGTTGCTTTTCTCCTACGTGTACGTCCCTCTCGCCTCATCAAAGAGCACTTCGCCTCTGCAAGCTGTAGCAGCGCTGCGCCGCGAGCTCCTGAGGCTGCTGTGCACTCTACTCCCTCCACCGTCGACGACGACAGGCCCGACTTTACCCGACACTCACGCGCGGTCTGCTGAGTGGCATCTCCGGCCCTTTCTCCTGCTGACTACCCTACGAGATTGTTCCGCTGCCCACAACTCGATCGACGACACCAAAAGCAGTGCAAACGGGCAGTCAGTTGTTCGTGCTACTACGTCCACCACCCCCGTCGTCGTGTTCCAACTCGAGGCTTTCGCCGTGTCCGCCGTGCTCCTCCATCACGTAAGCACGGCTCTGTGGTTGGCGTGCAGTAGTGCGCGCACCTGCCCTGCTGCCTTCGACAACGTCTACGGAGTGGCTCGAGCGCTTTTCCAGCAGTCCTGTGAAGACCTTTGCGACTTACTGCACGCGCCGTGGGAGCTGCCGTCTACTGCGGCACCGATGCTGCGTAGGGTGATGAAAACGTGGATGCAGGCTGGTGTGCTGCTCGGTGAAGCACGACCTCTTCTCTGCGTAGCGCAGCAGCTGATGGCGCGACTGATTCGACTGCAGCAAGAACGCGATGCCACCGCGTGGACGCGCGCGACAACCGACGCGGTGGGGGATGATGACAGTGCGATGGGCGAGGCAACAAGAGTCGTGGTGGAGTGGTTGGAGGCTGTGCCGGTCGTCGCGTTGGTGTGTAGTGGTGCTGCTGCTGCTGCTGCTGCTGGCCCCGGCAGCCACAGCGTGGAAAACGATGTGGAGGAGAAACGCATGGGTTTGCTCTCTGTCCTTCCGCAGCTACGATGCAGCGACGCATCCAAGCTTTCCACAGCGGCCTGTCTTTCCCTTCTGCAGCTATGGCAGCAGCAGATGTGGCTCACGAGGTCGCAGGTGTTGGCGATCGAAAAAACACCGGCGTGGCACCGACGTGCGTCATCGTCTCCGCCTTTTCAGCAGCATCAGTCGTACATCCACCACTTTGTGCAGATGCAGCCCTTTTCGGTGGTGTTCCAGATCCCCTCTGCCAGCGCAGATCCGGCAAGCAACCGTGGCGCTGCTGTCCACAACGACGTCGGCGGCGGTGGCGGCGGCAGCAGCACGAGCACCGTGGCGATGTGCGCCGAACGTCTGCGTGGCAGAGTAGCGGACTACCTTGCTGGACCATCCTCTGTTTTCCCTCGCCTGCGCCACTCGCTTCGGCCGGCCATCGCTCCCCTCGTGTCGCCGTCAGCCACCGCCGTCGATGCAGAAACCCCGCTGACTCCCGAGACCCTTCGCGCCGCCATGCGCTGCGTGACGGAAGCCAGTGCGGCAGACATGAAGACCTTTGCCCAGCTGGAGTCCACAAAGAGCAACAACACGCAACGCGGTGCGTCAAACACCTCCAGGACACCCGGTGCAACTGGAGATGGGAAGAAAATGGTTGTGGAGCGTGGGCGGGCGGTGCAGCAGGCGTGGCACCTGATGGAGCGTGCCGCCGTGCAACATCGTCAGCAACTACGGCAGAGCGCGATGACTGACGGCCCTGCAGCCGCACTCGTCCCTTTGTCGGAGTGGACTGTTGTGTTTCTCAGCCGTAGCGTCGCTGCCATTCCGCACACGGTGCACTTTCTCTGCCCAGCTGTGACGGAGGTCCTCATGCTGGAGAGCTGCATCGACTGGTCGACTGGGCTTGCTGTCCTGCAGCACTCGCTGAGCACCCTGCATCGTACCGGCGCCACCCCGGTGCAGCAGTACATGGCGCAGCTGCTGCTGCAGCGTGTGCGGACCGCCTCGGGGCTGTCCACCTTCACAAAGGCGGACAGAGGTGGTGCGGTGCTCTCACGGAGCTTCACCGCCGGCCTGGACGCGTGCACCTACACCGCCTCCGCACTGCCTTCTCCCACCTCCTCTGTGGCGAGCACGAGTGCTGCGTCGATGCGCGGCCTGCGTGGCATGCGGCGGCGTTGGGCGGAGGAGTTCAGCGGTCACGCAGCGCACGGCGCGGCCGCTCTTGCAAGTCGCCTCGTCGACCTTCTCCTCGCCAGCCACGAAGGCCACGGCGTCACGCCTCCGTCCTCCGCACCGTTGCCCCCGCGGGTGGCGCAGCACACCCTCATCGAAGCTCTCCGCTGCAGCGTGCAGGACGCCGTCGCGACGCGTGCCATGTTCCACCTCTTCTGGACACAGAGCTACCCACGCGTGGAAGGCGCCCACGCCTTTCTCTCCGCCCTGCGAGCGGCGAGGCTGGCACGTGACGAAGCCCTGGCGGTGCACGGGGTGCTGACGTACGTGTGGGTGACAACACCTGGCTCAGCTCGGCAGAGACGTGAGCAGTGGGAGAAGTGCGTGGTGCCCTTGATTCCCCCTAGAGCGGATGCGGCAATGCAGGTGGAGCTCGCTGCTGCAGTGCGCGACGTGCAAAGCCTGACGGAAGACTCGCATCGGCTGTCGGCGGAGGCGCACCACGCGGTGTGGAAGTCGTGGACGACGCTGTGCCGCATGGGCATCGTGTCGGAAGGAGTTGCTGTGGCCGTCGTCAGCCTCTTCAATGCGCTGGGTCGTTTGTCCGAGGTGGAGGAGCTGATGGTGATCACGTGTTTCTCGTCGAGGAAGTGATAGCCTCAGCTCTGCGGCAACGAGGATGGCGAGTCAAGTCCATGTGGATGGGTGATAGGGTAAGTGAGTGCGTTTGAGTGCTGTCAGATAGTGCGAAGCCGCACGACAGTGGCGTTTTGGGGGGCTAAGGTTTCGTTGTCATTTGAAACCGTGCGCATCGTAGGAAGAGCGCACCGTGTTGTCTCTGCCTTCCTTCAACTAATTTGTCTTCACACCATAAAGCGCGCTAAAGTGAATCAAAATAAAAAACGCATGTTGAACACACATGCCATCCTTTTACTGTTATTATTGTGTGGCAGACACCGAATCCCCCTGATCGAAAAACGCGGGACTCACATGGTTGCACATGTCAGTCTGGAAATCGTGTCCATTCCTCATCCCAAATCCATGTGCCAAAAGAAAGGAAAAACTTGGAAGCGAACACCTATGTTGGCTTTCGTCGTTGGGCGTTGCTTTCTCTCCCTCTCATGTTCCTTTTTCTCGTCAACCTTTCGTGCATTTCGTGTGGCGAGGTACGAGTCCCGCCTTTTTTTGTTGTTCTTGTTCGGCTCACAGTTGTCATTCCGAAGGACATAAAAAGTGCGTTCTCCGCCACTGAAAACCACTAAGAGCACCACGCTGCATCGTGCTCTCTTCGCTCCAAAAGTTTCCTTCTTTTTTTCGACGGCTGGTGTGTTGACGGCTGCTTTTTTGCCTTCGCGTTCCCATTCTCTCTTCTGAGTCCGTTGCACCGTGTAGCCGTCCCCCGCGCCATCACTCCAGTGTCGCGCGATGCTCCGGCGTGCCTATCGTCTACTCGGCTCCACCAACCGCTACACTGACGGCTCTGGCCGACCGCTGGAGGCGAATGCAGTCCCACGGGACCTCTACGTGCAGACCATCAGCAACCGCGCCTACCCCATCCAAGGCGAGAACTGGCAGCC
Organism: Crithidia acanthocephali; assembly: GCA_000482105.1. Classification (NCBI taxonomy): domain Eukaryota; phylum Euglenozoa; class Kinetoplastea; order Trypanosomatida; family Trypanosomatidae; genus Crithidia; species Crithidia acanthocephali. The sequence continues at coordinate 2,250 of AUXI01000425.1, read as the reverse complement.
TGTCGTGGCCGGCAAGCCGTCGCCGCACAAGGGCAATGTCCTCATCTCTGGTGGCGGCGTAGTCGGGCTGACGATGGCGGCGCAGTTTGCACTGCGCGGCTGGCACACCACCGTGATCGAGCGCAGTCCACCTCTGCGCGACATTCAAGATCAGCCACTGACGAATCCTGAATCGGAGAGTACGGAACGCTCGTCTGCGTCGTCGGAGGCGGAGGCGGCGGAGCTTGCCCAGCGTCTATTGCCTGGGTCGTCGCTTGGTCACTCCTCCCCCTCCACCCCTGCACTGTCTCCGTATCGTGGGCCCTTATCGCGGCCACACTTTGGGTCCGCCTCGTCGAAGCAGCCACAGCCGACGGCGACGGACAGTGCCTCTGCTGGGCCCGATGCCGCTGTCCCCATCCCCTCCCACTACCCACCATTCCTGGAGCTGGAGTACGCTCTCGTGACGCGACGTGCCCTGGACGCACTTGAGACCGCCGGTGTCCGCCTCCACGCCCTCCGCCACCTCGGTGTGAAGGTGCGAGGGGTGCTGGACCACCCTGGCGCCTACAACAGCTGGCTCACCGCCGGCCTCACGGAGCACCACCCGTTTGCGGTAAACATGCTCTCCATGGATCTCTTCCAGCTGCGCCGCCTGCTCGAGGACCACGTCCAGCACGGCCTCCCCGCGGCAAATCTGCAGGTTTTTCACCGGCATGTCGTGGAGGCCGTGTACCCCCTGCGACAGCAGCTGGTGGTGCGCGACTGGGAGGGGAGCGCGGCGCAGAGGGAGGAGAGGGACGACGCAGACACCACCGGAGGAGCAGCCGTCGACGCTGCGTCAAGCGAGGCGGCGCAGACCGCGCGGCTCGTCGCACAGGCTCGCCAGCGCAAACCAAAGAAACACACCAGCCTCACGCTGAGTGCCCGTCAGTGGGACAAGAAGTTCGCCGAGGAAGCGGTCGACTACGACCTTCTCGTGTCTGCCGAGGGGGTGTCATCGCGCCTGCGTGACTTGGTGGATGTCGAGGGCTTCCTGGCGGATGTCGACATGGGTGTGCGGTGGTGCCTCCTTCGCTGCAGTGCCCTGAGCCACGAGCACATTCACCGCTGGCTACACCGCCGCCGCACCACGGCGATCACGACGGCCGAGTCCTACCACGTCCAGTCCGCCCATCAGGTCCCGGTGACGCTAGCCTTCCCGCGTGTGGAAGGCAGCAACCTCTTCTCGGTGATGGTGTACGCCCCGATGGGCGAGCTCACTGGGATGACGGACGCCGAGGTGCTGGAGCGCTACCTGCCGGATCTGCACGCCACCTCCCTCTCCTCCGCAGGTGAGTCGCAGAGTGAGCTGGTGTCTTTCACGTCTGCCGCTCAGCCCTTCCCCACTGTCTACTGCGAGCAACTGCACAACACTGTCGGACTGCCTTCCGCCGTCCTCGTCGGGGATGCGGCGCACACGTGCAATCCATTCTGGATGCAAGGCCTTGCCCTGGGGCTGGAGGACGGCGCGAACCTGCTGAACCAAGTAGACGCCTACTCCCGCCACTTCTACGACGCCGTGAAGCAGTACAGCGACGAGCGCGGCACCAGCGGCGACGCCATGCGGGAGTTGACGGACAAGTGTCTTTACTACCAGCGCCGAAAGCACGTCAACCCGTTCATTCGCTTCCAGAACACCTACCAGCGCTTCATGAACGTCTTTCTCCCGCGCGGTATCAACACGCTCTACGAAGGCTCCGTGAACCACATCTACTCGCGCAGCATTGAGGACATGCTGAACAGTCGCGGCTACACCTCGTACGACTACGCGGAGAAGCAGCAGGCGAAGCACCGGTACTTCTACCACCTCGGACGTGTCTACACGTAGCTGGGGAAGGAGAGGGGGAGTGACGGGAAGCAGCAGCAGGCGGGAAGATCCAACGAAGTTGTTGTTTTCTTTTTGTGTGTTTGTTTATAAATGTCGATACTGTGGCGAGCGTTTGTCAACGATTGGCGTTGTCGAATAGTGGTGCCTTGAGGCAGTACTTACAGAGAACTTTAAGAAAAGAAAAGGAAGAAGCGAATCGCTCCGTCGCACCACCACGCCATAGCGTCATCACTGCGAAGGATACTCACTGCAAGGGGTGTAAATTCAGTCTAGCTGCTGCATTGAGCTGGCCAGCTGTGTCATACCAGCAGTGCACGAGAGGCGGGGTTTTTGTGTGTGGTTCAGCTTTGTTCTCTGCTCGTCTAGTCGACTCTTCCTCTACTTCCTCTTTTTCGTCCTCG
>AUXI01000424.1:0-20549 GCA_000482105.1 Crithidia acanthocephali | reverse complement strand
CACACACACACACGTGTAGCCTCTTTTCTTTTCCTCACACCCTGTCGTTCAGACACACCCAGCACCATGCAGATCTTCGTGAAGACGCTGACCGGCAAGACGATCGCGCTCGAGGTCGAGGCGAGCGACACGATCGAGAACGTGAAGGCGAAGATCCAGGACAAGGAGGGCATCCCGCCGGACCAGCAGCGCCTGATCTTCGCCGGCAAGCAGCTGGAGGAGGGCCGCACGCTTGCGGACTACAACATCCAGAAGGAGTCGACGCTGCACCTGGTGCTCCGCCTGCGCGGTGGCATCATGGAGCCCACCCTGGTGGCCCTGGCGAAGAAGTACAACTGGGAGAAGAAGGTGTGCCGCCGCTGCTACGCCCGCCTGCCGGTGCGTGCGACGAACTGCCGCAAGAAGGCCTGCGGTCACTGCTCCAACCTCCGCATGAAGAAGAAGCTGCGCTAAATGACAGGGCACAATGCACATCTTGCAACTTGCACAGAACAGCACAGGCACACACACGCAGACACATGTACAAGCACATGCATGCGAAGTGTCTCCATGAGCTTCACGGTGCACGCACACCATGTGCTGTGCGTTGTAGAGAAGATTTCCACCCTGTTTCCGTGAGGTGCAGAAGAAGGGTGTTTTTGCATCCTATGCGGACGTCCCTGTTGTGTTGATGCACTTGATTGCTTTTCGTTTCTGATTTAATTTATCATTTGCACAAAGTAAAAAAAAGCAAATAGAATGGAGGAACCTGGCGGAGTGTCAACACTTTTGTGTAGATGCTCAGTGGGTGCGAGTGACTCACTCTACCAGCCGTACTCACACAAAAAGCTGCGGATCACTCTATTGATGAACTTCCCCCCGCTGCAGAATCGTTGAGCACCTCTTTTTTGTGTTCGCGAGCTCCAGGAAAAGAGCACTCGATCTCTTTGAAGTCAGTGACGAGTTCCAAGGTGTACATTGAAAAAGCAGCGGAAAGAAGTTCTGTTTTTACCCTGTGTATCGACACTCTTCTCTCTCTCTATCTCCTCTCTCTCTCTCTCTTTTTCTCTTCTCTACTTCCAAAACTACATGAATCTGAACAGTTGCTTCTACTATCGCAAACTAACGAACTACACTTTCTTCTTTTTCTTTTCTGTTTTCTGTATCGCAGCGTTCATTCGCTACTCACTCAATACCATATTAAAAAGCACTTTGTTGTCGATCTCACCCAACAAACACCCACGCACTCAGAGATGTCCGCGGACTGGGTCAAGGTGAAGCAGGAGGTGGAGCAGGAGTGGGACAAGTCGATCGTGCCGGCGCTGTCGGCGTACATCGAGGTGCCGAACCAGAGCCCGCAGTTCGACCCGGACTACGCGACCAACGGGCTGCAGGAGAAGGCCTTCAACATCCTCATCGACTGGGTCAAGTCGCAGAACGTGCGGGGGCTGACGTACGAGTACATGACGAGCGAGGGCCGCACGCCGTTCCTGCTGATCGAGATTGACGGGACGGAGCCGACGAAGAACACGGTGCTGATGTACGGGCATATGGACAAGCAGCCGCCGCTGCGGCCGTGGTCGGAGGGCCTCGACCCACACAAGGCGGTGCTGCGCGACGGCAAGCTGTACGGCCGCGGTGGCGCCGACGACGGGTACGCCATCTTCGGTGCAGTGACGTCGGTGGCGGCGCTGCAGCGCCACGGCATCCCGCACGGCCGCGTGGTGATCACGATTGAGGCGGCGGAGGAGTCCGGCAGCCCCGGGCTGGACTACTACATGGAGAAGTGCAAGGAGCGCATCGGCAACGTGGACCTGATGGTGTGTCTGGACAGCGGCAGCATGAACTACAGCCAGGTGTGGCTGACCACCTCACTGCGCGGGATGGCGATTGGAGAGCTGACGGTGCAGACGCTGACGGAGGGCATGCACAGCGGCGTGGCGGGCGGTGTGGTGCCGGACACCTTCCGCATTGTGCGCGAGCTGCTCGACCGCATCGAGGACACGAAGACCGGTAAGGTACTGATCCCGGAGGCACACTGCGATATCCCGGCGTCGGCGACGAAGGCGGCGGAGGTGATGAAGACGGTGCCGTTCCGCGAGCAGTTCGCAATGGCACCGGGTGTGTCGACGGTGCCGGGCGACAACGTGGCGCTGGCGCTGGCGAACTTCTGGCAGCCGAGCCTGACGGTGGTGGGGGCCAATCTGCCGGAGCCGCAGGTGGCGGGCAACGTGATCCGGACGCACACGACGGTGAAGCTGTCGATGCGGCTGCCTCCGCTGGTGGACGCCGAGAAGGCGCTGGCGGCGACGAAGCGGATGCTGGAGGCCAACCCGCCGTACGGTGCGAAGGTGACCTTTACGCCGAAGGGGGCGGGCAACGGCTGCGCGACGCCGGAGCTGAAGCCGTGGATGGAGGAGGCGCTGCGCGAGGGGAGCACGGAGGCGTTTGGCAAGACCTTTGCAATGCAGGGCATGGGCGGTGCCATCCCGCTGATCAGCAACCTCATCAAAGCGTACCCGAGTGCGCAGTTCATGGTGGCCGGCGTGCTGGGTCCGCAGAGCAACGCGCACGGCCCTGATGAGTTCCTGCACGTTCCTTACGTGAAGGGTGTCACGTACAGCGTGGCGCGTGTGTTGGCGGCGCACTTCCGCCACACGGCGAAGGGCTCTGTGGCGCCGAAGGTGAAGCAGATGCTGCGTTCCTCCCTGTAGAATTGGTGTGTGCAATGGCGTGTGTCGACCGTAAAGTGTGGTTTCTGTTCTCTCCCTTTTTTTTTTTTGAGTTTTTAACGTCGACGTGAGACGCAGTCAGCCGTAGTGCAGGTGTGTTTGCATGCGTGTCATCTGGCTCTATTAAAAAAGTGAGGTTTCCTCCTCTATGCCTCGCTGCAGCCTTGAGGAAGGTCACTTTAGTAATAAGGTGACTGGCGACTTTTTGAACTCTGGAATGCACCGTGAAAACATTTAATTTCAACTATTAATCTTCTCGAAAAGTGTGTTGTAGACTAATGGCTTTTCTGACGAGACTCGTTTGACTTGTTTTCTTTTTTTTGTTGTTACATAAAGGCAACACTGATACTTAAAACATCGGGTTGCAAATATCGTTCTCAGAGTGTCAGAGAAGAAAACGATTCATCTCTACTGCTTTCAGAAGCGAATTGAGTGGTTTGAAGTCAGCTGGCTCAGAGTTCCCTAAGTGTGGCAAAAAAGGAAAGACTGAAAAACCAAGAGAACAGCATTCTAGGATTTTAAACCTTTCTCGAAGGAGAAAGTGATGCAGAAGTAGCGATTGTTAGCAACTTGTTTACTCGAAGTTGCCGCAAAGCCGCGTGAAAGCAGTTACCTTCTTTAATCCTCTCGTTGCTTTGCTCCTCTTCCTGTCATCTGCTTGTTGTTCGTTCTCACTACCCACAAGGCAGCTCCACCGAGAAAAAAGCTCGCGGAGCAACATTTTTTCTTTTTTCATTTTTTTTAAAGACGACGTTGTAGAACTCAACGGCTGTCTTTGTTTGCTTCCGCCGAGGAAACGCGCTTTGCATACAAATGCTAGTGGCGTGATCTAGTAAAAGCAACTGCAGCAGCGCTGACTACCATATTCAAGCGGCTTCGCTTTTTCTTTTCTCCTCTTCCTTTCTTTGAGCTACCCTTCTTCTTAAAAAGAATAGAACCTGGCTACACGCTTTTTTCTTCACAGTCCGTCTCTACCCATGACTGTGACACAACCGTGATGCGTCTACTGAAGAGGCCACCCATCAGTCTTCATGTGCCACCATCTCGCCTCTCCCACAACATCTCCTTCATCGGCGTGACAACAAAAGAGTCAGCTGAGGGGTGTGACCGGAACTGCTCCATCATCGTCGGCAGCGTCGTCGGCGGCCTCAGCTTTGTTGCCCTCGTAGTGATTGCCGTTCTCTGCTACTGTTACTGCTGCTACGAGCGGCGCGTCAACGAACGTGTGCGGCAGCCGATCCGGCCTTTCCGACGGTTTGAGGAGGTGCCGTCGTCCGTTGCGTCGATACGCGTCGTGCCTGACAATGCAGTGCCGCACCCACCACCGCCGATCGTCGTGGAGAGTATCTTGAAGCCGCGCTCCATACCGGCTTCCGTCCCGCCGTCCACGCGTCCAGCAGATCAACTCCAGAGTGGAGTGCCCGCAGACGGCGTAGTTCACCACGAGGCATCGAAGGGGTCGATCTCGCTGCCCTCGCAAGCTGCAGCGGTGCAGAAATGCGGCTCAGCGTCCACCTGTGACGTCACGGCGGAGTCTCCGAGTGGGCCGTACCGCGACCTCAGCCAGGAGACGAGTGTACCGGACTCGCGGCGGCTGACGACGCCGCTGGTTGTGATGCCGGATGAGCTGCGGAGTGTGTTTTCTGCGGTGACGTATGAATCCCACCTGGCGCGACAGCGTCCGTCGAGAAACAACGAAGTGAACAGTGAGGAGGACGTTGAGGAGAAGGAGGGGGCGAGCTGCAGTCGCAATCCGCTGGCGCCGCAGAAATGAGTGCAGAACCTTTATCTTTTTTTTTCTGCTGCCCACCTGCGGCTGTTGTGTGCCCTTTGTGTTTTGAGGGTCACCTCCTCTACCTCGCCACCAGGCAACAATAACACGTTGTTCGCGTTCCTCCAGCAAAAAGCTACTGAGGAGGTGCCGTCTCTCTCCCTCAGGGTTCTGAGTCATGTTTGTTTCTCTTTTTTTTCTTCTCAATTTCATTTTCATCTCTCTCTCGCTTTTTTTCTATTCAGATATGTACTGCTGAATGGCTTCTTGCCCTTCAGACACGACTGCTTTGACTTTCGACAGCAGTTAAAAAGATTGCTGAAATCAACGACACCGGTCTTTAGGTCAAAGAAGTGTAAAAAACTTTTTTTCCACTACGTTTTCTTTTCGTCCTCTTTCTCTCTTTTGCAGTGTTCCTGTGTTCTTTCACGTGCTTTAGGTGTTGCTGCCGTTGCTCATGTACTACTCAGTTGAGTCTCGGCAAGAGAGAAAACAACAATGCGCACCACAAGCACCTGAGCATGTCTTTATATGAGAAACGCCAATTATGTTTGGATGGAGGAACGCTGCAAAGTTGATGAGAGGGAGGTTGTGCTTTTCTTCTTTTTTTTTATTCTGTCTCACACCCTCTTACCACCACGCGCAAACTTTTTTTTTCTTTTTTCTCTTCTGTTCATTTTGTTTTCTGTTATATTTTGCAGTCTTTACGTGAAATGGCAATTAACTCCCTCACTCCCTTGTAAGCCTTTTTTTCGGTATGCGACCGTCATATGATTCTACTTTTTTGTTTAGTTTCTAATCCTTTTTTTGTTCCATCCTGGAACGGCGTTGCCGTGTGGAACGCAAACTTCCTTGCCCTGTTTTTCACTTCACAATAGAGGTGCGTATCAACAACAAAAAAAAACACAACAAATCATCCCATCAATGTCTCCGCTCTGTGCATTAAAAAAGAGCTTTTTGTTGTTTTTCCCTCAAAGGTGCGTTCACGTTCTCTCAGCCGCATCTTTATTGCGCAAAGTCGGAGTTGTAGTATGTCCTATGATTGGAAAGGCCTTCAGCTTGCAAAGCTTTTGCATTTTTTTTCCTTTACTGCTTCTTGTCTTGACTCTTCATCTTCTCCCCACCTTTTTTTTATGTTACACTATCACCATTTTCATAGTATCGCAACAATCTTAAACCTTCTCATAACAAGTCTAATACTCATCCAACTACCGTCCAGACAGATTATTTTTTCTCTCTCAGCCCTCAAGTGTGCTTTTTCTTATCTTTTTTTCTTTTTTTTTATGTGGCATCGGCACGTCGCTTCCAGACGCACGTCACGCTCTTCCTCACAATACTCTACTAAAAATCTCAGTCGTGCCCACTAGTTCACCTGACTTGCATGACATCTCCGGTATCCCACTTACTCTTCACCGCCGCTGTTGACGACGTTTCGAGTGACGACTTTCAATCGTGCGCGATTGCATCGACGCCGACGGAGGCCGAAGCTCCTTTCAACATCGACACGCTCTTGAAGAAGGCCCCCACCGTGGCAAGCGCCACCACTGAAGAAGGAGAGAACAGCACCAATCCACCCGCACTGCCGCTCGCCATGAAGCAGCAGCCACAGACTAACACGACTGCGTCGGGTTCAAACACTGCATCACCGCCAACGGCGAACGCTGCCGCTTTCGGCACCATCACACCGGAAACGGAATTCCGCGTGGATGACGTACAGACCTGGAATGCGCTGCTGCAGCGAGCTGACCATCCACTCGAGACGTTTGTGGCGGAACTGTGCGAGCGTTTCCCGCCTCCCACGGCCACACCCGAAATGAAGCAGCACTACTTCGACAACTGGCGATACGTGGTGGGAAGGCTCACGGGACAGGTGTGTGCCGCGTTGCAGCGAGATGACAAGCGCATGGGTGCGTTGGAGCTTCACGGGACGCAGTACGACCTCACCACACTGAAGGACATCGACCGTCTCGTCAGCACGTTTCGGCATTGCCGTCAGACAACCACAAACACGCCGGCCACATCAGCGAATGCACAGCTTTGGGGAGACGCAACGAGTATTACTATTCACGAGGCGTTCGACAACCTCTTTGGGCACAAGTTGAAGGCAGAGACAGCTTTTGGTGGGACTCCTCCACGTGGCACGTTTGGAGCACCGTCAGTCTGGTTGAACGGTAGCACAGCGCCTGTCCACACTGGGTTTGGAGCGCCACCCACTGCGCCAACAGCCTTCGGCGGCGCACCTCCCAGCAGCAACTTCGGAGCGCCACCAGCAGGATCGACCTTCGGTAGTGCAGCTTCGATGCCCGCTTCTGCGATGCCGGGTGGCTTTGGCGTCACTGCAGGTGTATTTGGGAGTGGCGGGGCTCCGTTGGGTGCCGCCGCGTTTGGCCAACCCACCGCCTTTGGCAGTGCAGCTGGCGTCGGTCGGACTGGCGGGTTCGGCAGTGGTAACATTACTTCTGCCAGCGTTGGCGGCTTTGGCCAGCCTACTGCTTTCGGTGGCGTGGGAGGGTTTGGCTCTCCTTCCAACTTCGGCAAACCACACCCTTTCGGTCCGTCACCCTCAGCACCGGCGTCCGCGAAGGCGTCTGTGGGGTTTGGCATGACTGCAAGCGGCTTTGGGACGCTGGCATCCAACACAGGTTTCGGGAACGTAACACTTGCAGCGCAACCTGTGCCGGGGCCAGTTGGTTTTGGAGGACCTCAGAACGCTGTCACACAAGACGGATGTACGCAATGGCAGGCGTTGGTGAAGTTCGACATCAGTGATATCGAGACCTGGTGCATCCTGTTCCGCTATCACCCCTACCCTCGAGACACGTTTGCTGCAGCACTCCAGAAACGCTTCCCGCCTCCTGAAGGCACACCAGGGGTAATGGAAAGATATCAAGAGCAATGGAGAGCGCTCATGGTAAACCTGAACAACAGTGTGAATACTGCATTGTTTGCTGCGCACAAGCAGATGACGACGAAGCAGCTTGCTGAGGCGGAAAAGACGATTGCAAGTCTCAAGAAGCAGAAAGAGGAAATGGCAGTTCTTCAGCGACAACAGCAAGTGCGGGGCGCTGCTGCGTCAAACACCCAACCGGCGTCGGCTGCTGCTGGCGCGGGTGCACCGCCGTCCGCCTCAACAACTCCTGCAGCCCCCGCACAATTCTTCGTAAAAGCACTACCCAGCTGTTTTGGTGCACCACCTGCAGCTCCTCCCTCCGCCGTCTTCACCGCCTCCACCGCAGCACCCGCGCAGCCTCCAGTCGTCGTGCCTGCCTCTGGCCTTGGTGCCTCATCCGCTTCGTCAACAGCATCGGTGCAGCCTGCAGCCAAGTCCGCACTCTTTGGCTCCGGTGTCCCACCGCCTCCTGCTGCAACGGCCCCATCTGCACCGGCACAGCCGGCAGCTACCACAGCCGCACCTGCGACAACAACTCCACCGCAGACCTCCGGGAAGCCATCTGCTGGTGGGTGGGGTGCGTGGAACAATGCACCGACGACAGCTGCCCAGCCTGCGGCAACGCCGTCTACTCCACCGCAGGCCCCTTCCAGCTCTTCATCCCCGCATCCACCGAGCGCCGCAGCTCCGGACCCCGCTGTTGTCACACACACCCCACCTGCTGCTGCTGCGGCTGCTGCTGCTCCGGCTGGCGGCGGCACCGAGGGAAGTGCAGAGGGTGGGCAGCCTCACACACCCACACCGGCATCGCACGTCGATGCAACGACGAGTACGAAAGAGGTGAGGCCGACCGGCACACCTGCAGCGACGGTGTTGAGCACAGAAAGGGAATCAACGCCGCCTCAGGCTACGCCTGGTAGCGCCACACCGAGTGTCACAGCGTCACAGCAGCCTCCGCCGTCCCCTGCACTGTCGACACCGTCCGCAACACCCGCCGCCGCCGCAGCAGCAGCCGTTGTGAGGGCACCTGCAGACGTCCCCGCAGCAGCTGCGCAGCGCTCCAGCGTTTCTTCTCCGTCATCTCCCCCTGCGTCGCCATCCACCGCGCCAAGTGCTGTAGCACCGAGTCCGTCCCCGGCGACCTCTGCAGCGGGTGTGCACAGCGCCGCTGCGCCATCGACCGCTTCCGCAGTGAATGTCTTTGCTGCACGGGTGTCCGCCACACCGCCATCTGCGACGTCAGCTTCTTCGGGTGGCTTTGGTTTGACAGCGGCGCGGTCGGCGTCCACGTCGCTCCCCAGTGCCGGCAGCCCACCCGTTGCACACCCTGCATCGCCTCCTGCGAGCAGCAACGCCAGCTCGACGGCGGCAAAACCGGAAGCCACACGGACTGCAAGTGGCTTTGGCTTTGCGGCGGCATCACCGCGCCCTCCCGCAACGTCTACTGGCGCCGCTTTTGGCACCGCCACAACGACGGCACCAGCAGCAGCACCAGCGGCGGCACCACCGCGTCAGTCGTCACTGCCGACTGCAAGTGCGGGCTTTGGCTTTGGTACGACCCAGGTGTTCACTTTTGCGCCTGCAACTGGTTTTGCTGCGTCTGCTGCCGCAGCTCCACAGCCTGCGTCGACGGCACAGACGAGTGCGTTTGGTGCAGGTGCGACCCCGCCGTCAGGCTTCCAGCCAGCAAGTGGGTTCGGTGTTGGTGGGACAAGCTCATCAGCTGGTGGAAGTTTTGGCTTTGGCGGCGCAAGAGGGATGACCTCGGGTGGTGGCTTCGGCTCCAGTGGTGGCGGTTCGCTGGGGGGCGGCTTCGGTTTCTCCGGGTCGTCATCATCGGCCGGTAAATCAGGGTTTGGTTCGTAGAGGATGGGTGTTTGGCAGCGGAGGAAAAGATCTTCAAGTCGATCAAATGGATCCGCCAGTAGCTTTTAGGTTTTTTCTTTTCCCTTCTGTGTAGCGGTGTATTGATTTCTGAATCACAATCTATGGGATTTTATTCGTTTTCGCATCCTTAACTTAACTTTATCGTATTTTCATAAAAAAAAAGTCTTCGTTCTCTTTTTTTTCTTAGCATTCTCCTCGTGTCTCTATAGCAAATGAAAACTTCTTGATAGTAAAAACTCGAACGGTTGACTATTGCCCATAGCAAGCATCCGTCGTATCGGTTGCTGACGTAGATCACCTGGTGTTACGGCATGTACCTTCACTACGCGGCTATGCAACACGAGTAGGGCTCGCTGTCTCTCCGAGGGCAGGGAGGGTAGAGCATTTTTGATATCTCTCCCGGTCCTGCACCGAATAGACACAAAGCCTAGATGAAAAAAAAAAGCCAAAGGCTGAACGAGAGAGCTAGTTGTTGGGCAGGCTACTACGTCACCCCGCACCGTTACGTGACGCAGATGATTGATTTCTCCACAATGTGTTTACCTTTACTTGTACACTTCTCCGCATCTTTTCTCTTTCTCTCTGCTTGTGTGACCGCACAGTAAGTAATAAGAATGGAGCTTTCTGAAAAAAGCACTTTCGCCTCCGTTGACAGAAAACACCTGCAACAGCTTTCTTTTTTTTTTGCCACGTAGTTCTCAGCTTCTTGCTTTCTCTTCCACTGCTTTTTTTGTGCCACCTGCACTACTGCTTTTTGTTCGTACACACTGATGAGCGTCAGCAACCAAGCAGCTGCTCCAGGTGTGTTCAAGTACATCTACCACTACTACCCTTCCTCCTACTACAGTTCCGACTCGAATGGCGAAGGTGGTCTTGTCGCCGGCATCGTTGTAGCGTGTGTGGGAGGTGTTGCTCTTATCACGGTCATTATTGTCTCGATTGTGTGCTGCGTGAAGAAACGCAACCAGCAGGCAGAGCAGATACAGGTCATCTACCCTCCAGAGGCGACTCCTGCTGGCGCAACTGTACCCAACGCTGTCAATGGTGGTGGGGGTGCTGCTGCTGCTGCTGCTGTGCCGCCGGCAGCGTGGTCTAACGAGATGGTGACGATGGGGGCTGTTGGCCCAGCTGTGCCGCCGTCGGTGGCGCAGCCAATGATCGCGCCTCTCGGTGTGCCGAATGGGAATCCGTTGGCAGCTGGAAACTACAGCGACAGTGCGTATGCCACCGGCTTGCCCCCGCCGCAGTACGCAAATGAGTACGGAAACGGTGTGTACTACGTACGGAATGAGAACTGTGACGAGGTGAAGGCCTTTTCGCGTGTAAACAGCACGGTTTCTGAGAAGAGCACCACATCTGCTGCCTCTGATGAGTACGACTACGGGATGAATTACCGTCGTTGACGGTGGTGGTGCTACTGTACGTCTTCTGTCACTTCGACCGGGTTCTTCTTTTTTTTTGTTTGTTTTTTTGTATCTCTTTCTTCTTCCACAGGAGGTGAAGCGCTTCAACTTTCTGCGGCCATTCTCCTTTCCGCTTGCGTAATAAAAAGAAGAGTCTCTTCTGCTTCCTTCTCCTTTCCATTTGCATCGCCGCTTCGGCTCTCTCTTTCTCTTCTTAACTATATTGTCTTTCTTGCTTACTCGTATAAACTCTTGTCTTCTTGCACCTCACACACTTCTCCTTTCTTTCTTTCTTTTTTTCTCTGCTTTATCCTGTGGTGACCAAGCAGTGTAGTAGTCGTTGATCGCCACCGCCAGTCACCACAGAGTGACGTCTGGCATTGCAACAGCTTTACAAGCGCAACACGCTTTTCTCGTATCCATATTTCCATGTTTCCTTTTCGTTTTTGCTACGAAACCACTTTTTCACTTAAGTAAAGCTCACGTGCACACAAGTCAGAAAGTCCCGCAACGAACATTTTGTTTTCTTGTTCACACCTCTGTATTCTGCGGTGTGAACCGCATTGCCGAGGCAACCACTGTATATATATATATATTTTAATGCTGATCAACGGAACAGTCATGACCGATTAAAAAGACCTCTTTCTATCATAACGTGTTCTTCGACAGGTAGTTTCCCTTTTTTTTCTGGATATTTCTTTTCTATTTTTTCTACTATACCTAGGCTCGTGGTTCTCTCTACCTCTATACAAAAAATAAAATGAAAGTGAAAACACGTATTGTCCTCTCCTCTACCAAGCTGCTATTAATAAGAAGCTCGATGTTGCTTTTTTTTTTTTTCTGCACAAGAAAGCGCAGTCATAAAAAAAAGGGAATACTGACTCCTCTTCTGTGGTGCTTGTATTCTGATATTCAACCTTCTATTCTTCCTTCCCCCTTCTGCATCTTACAACAAGCACAACATCTTTCTGTTTTAAAGCATAATTCAAAATCACTGAGCAACGACCCACCTTTGTAATTTTAATGTACTCTTCGTCCTGATGGTCAGTAGCTCATCCGCACATGTGGTGATTCGAATCGATAAAAGCGTTGTTTCAGGTGCGTTCCCGTACAGCTGCGACTAGTGCAACGCCTGTAGTAGCTGAGCATTGTTCCCTCGCACAGTCGCCTTCCAGAGCTCCCAATAGTTTTTTTTTCTTCTCCTCTGCTTCATCTCATCTACGGCGACGTCGTCACCCACGGGTACCGCCGGTCCGTGCAGCTCCATCGTCGTCTTCTCCTGCACGAACCCCTACTCCTCCCTCAGCTGTTCCTACTCCGCCGTCATCCTCTCAACTCCCAGGAAACACGAAGAGTTTTAACAACACGACTCAGCAACCGCCTCCTACATCAGATGAACGGTGTGAAATGCCAGCCCTGCCGAACGGCTTTGACACAAACAACGAGCACAGTTGGGGTTTACTACTGCACGCTCATCTATATCCACTGGATGCCTTCGCAAAGGAGCTACGGAAGCCGCTTCTTCCCCTGCTCGAACGAATGTTTTTGTAGGTCGGCTTCTTTGGTGTAGGGAAGCAGTACGTCGGTGCACTGACCAGTGTTATGTGTAGTGCACTGCAGAACCCACACCGAAACTTGACACCTTTTGGAGCGAGTAGACATCGATCTCGACTTGGGTCAGCTGAAAGATACGATGAAGGAAACACATGAAAGGCAATCCTGCAGTTGGCGGAACTTGTTGCCTTGAGCACGAAGCACAGTGACGCAAAAAGAATATGATGTGCAAAACCTCCTTTTTTTTTTGGTCGTGATTCCCTCGTAAAGCGTATATCTCTTTTTAGAGAGACAAACTGGAACTCTTTTTTTTATCTTTTGCTTGAAATGTTTTCAATCTGCGTGCTTTTTATCTTTTTGTTTTTGATGGTACCTCTTCTGCTAGTACTCAAAGCACCAAAAAAAAAAACGGGATGCAGTCAGCGAGAACCACGGTAGCTTAACGTTTCCATGTGATCCAGATCGGTGAAGTGCTGTAAGGCACGCATGAAAGCGTTTCTTGGCTGGTTGACAACCACGTGCAACCTTCGTACTTTTTTTTTTCAAGGACGGATGTGTTTTATTCGCTTAGAATGAATGCGCTGAAGTGGCGATTTTGCGTTTTGTTGCATAGCGCTTCTCTGTTCTTGACAGAGACCACAACTGAATACTCCTCTTCTACCGTTTTCATGCTCTTATTCCGCTTCACCTTTTCTACAGCTTTTGTGGGTAGTCACTCTTGTTTTACACACGAGAACTCTTTATCATCTTTTTTCGAACTGCTCGTTGCTGTTCTGTGTAGTATGGCCACTACGCAGAAACCGCTGTTTGCACTCGATAGCAGCATCAGCGCCCCTTCACGACCCATCACTGACCTCGAGAACTCGCACGCGGGCCCAAACGTGTACTACTACTTCTTTCCTTCGTACCCGTGGGGAGGTGGAGGCGGCAGCAGCAGCAGCAATGATAGCAGCGACTCGAACACCGGCAGATTAATTGCCGGCATTGTTGTGGCTTGCGTGGGCGGTCTCATCTGCATTGTCTGCGTCATCGTTATTATCGTGCGGTGCAGAGCGCAGCGTGTGCAGGCGGAGGAGCAGGCTGCACAGGTGGAGGTGATCCACCCACCCCTTGTTCCTCCGGCTCCCGCAGCCCCAGCTTTCAACAACAACAACAACAACAACAACAATGATGTCAACATGCAGTACTACTATAACAACTACAACGGCAACCCAGGTGCCGGCTTTCCACCGCCCTCATCAAATGAAGTGGTGGTGGGAGCGGTTGGACCAACTGTGATGCCGCCCGGCATGCCGGAACCGGCCATCACGCCACTCGGTGTACCGGCTGTAAACCCGCTGGCACCAACGCAGGACACGTACGTGTACGGTACACCAGTGGGGGTGCCACCGGCGCAGTACGGCACTGGAGTGTACTATGCCAGACAGGATGACTCTGCAACTGTGAGAGCCTTCTCGCGCGCCGACAGCACTGTGTCCTCGAAAGGCGGTAAGTCAGGAGAGAGCGGCAAATAGCTTCATGAGACATACCTTGATTTTTTTTTGTTGTTGTTCATTTTGTCTTTTTCTCTATACACTGTCAGGTTGCTACTATTGTTTGGCGACGGTTTGCTCAGCATCGAGTAGTTGAACGTGAAGATTGTATGTGATCTTGCTTTTCTTTGACAGAAACACTTTAGCGTTTCGTGTCTGTGCCTTTATGTAATCTTTTACTGTGGTTGTATCTAGTCATTTGTTTACTGCATCTTATCACATGACTTTTTTTTATTATTATTATCATTTTGTTCTTGGCAGATTCACTATCAACGTGACTTTCCTTTTGTTTTTAAAAATATGTTCGTTTCTCTCTCTTTCTTTTTTTCTCAAATGTAGAATTACTGTTGCCTCAAAAGCTGCTTACCGTGGTGATGTTTCACATTCTTTCCACCCTTTTTTTCCCCTCTTCTTTCAACTGTGCTTCACTCACTTTTTGTTTTACCTTCGAATTCTCTGAGTTTTTTTGTACAAGCTAGCGCAACGTCGCGCTTAACGGACGTTTCCGTTTTTCTCCCCTTGTTTTTTTTTTGTTTGTTTGTTTGCTTCTTAAATCAGTTCAGCTGATGACTGTTCTTTTTCTTCCATGCTTGAGCCTCATTTTGCAGTTTCTAAGTGACAATCACCTTTGTCTCAGAACAAGACACTAATTTTCAACACACACACACAAACACAAACTTGGCAGTAAGTCTTGGATGCACACAGTGGTCTGTAGCTTTTAGTGGACCTGTCGCTCGCTGGAGCTCTGGCTCAAGTTGCAAGAATCGACTGCGTCTTCTGTGATGGTGGAGTCTGCTCTTATGGCTATCGACTGAGTGAATGTCGAACGCACACCTGTTCTCTCTCATGTTCCCCACGCTCTTCAATGAATACAACTCTGACGCAGTCAGAAGAAAACAAAAAAATGTTGCGTCATTGTAGCGTACCAGCTCTTGTGTCCTCCTCCCATATCTTCTTCCCTCTTTTTATTTTCGTTCCAACTCTCATTTCTCTCTGCTCTCACACTTTTTTTGCACGTTAAAAGGGAAAGAAGCGATAACCGCTGCCAGGCAAGCATGTCCGTTTGGATGTATCTGTGGACACCCCCTCCTCTCCGTCCAACCCCAACGTCTACGACAGCTCTCCATAACACCACGACCACCACGACCACGTCTGCACCGACCTATACACCGCCCAAGTCTCCGGAGGATGCGTACAACGAAAAACTCACGCGCATCGGCATCATCCTCTCCGTCATCGTGTGCGTTGGGTTTGCCGCCATGGTAGTCTTCATCGTCTGGTGGTGCCGCAAGGAAATGCAGTGGAGAAAGAAACGTAGACAACAACGTAACGCACGAGCTGACCTTGGTGCATCTCCAGGCCGCCGACGGCGGTGCGTCAACGGTGTGCCAATTTACCTCACAACGGAGACGGCAGACGAGGACGAGGCGGCGGTGGTGGTGTCGGTGCCGCCGCTGGACACCATCCCAGAGGCCGCTGCAGGTCCGATACTGCGGTTGCATGGTGTACAGGAGAGGAGTGACCACGGTCACACCCAACATGAACACAACGACGCTGAACACCATACCCATGGTGCGGAAGACAACAGCGTCGGTGCGAACCCCCTCAACCCGCCGTCGATGGACGCTTCTGCGGAGGCGGAGGTCTGTGTGGGTGTGGTGGTGTCTGCTGCGAGTGTGGAGGAGCGCACGCGAGCGCAGCGGGAGTACTTCGCCGAGCGTGACTACGGCTCTGCCATGTACTACAGTCAACCACCCATCGAGGACGACTCAGAGGACGAGGGGGAGAGCGGCGGCTCTACCACAGTGGTCTGGGATGAAGAGCAGGCACGCTTTCTTGTTGTGCGAACCTAGAGTGACTACGATCAGGCTGCCTGCTTTTTTTTTCCTTTTCTCTGCTCTTTCTCTTCATTTGTTTTGCTATCGATTCCCTTGTCAGTGAAGGCATGTGAGAGAGTATCGTCGCCGTTGTGTCAGAAGTGAAAAACTGTGCCGCTTAAGGTTTCTCCAACCTGTTGTTGTTGTTGTTTCCTTACTCTTATTCCTTCCATTTTGTTTTTCTTCCAATTGGTCTCCAACATCAGCTTCTTCTACTGCAAAGCTGGCTCTCATCGTTCTTCTTTTCATCTCTTTTTTTATTGTTGTTGTATTCCTTTTTTCTAGACGACGGCTTTAATACAACTGAGTAGCACCGTCGGTCTTTTGGTGCTTTTTTTTTGTGACTGGTAGATTGCTTCTCCGTCAACGAAGGTCACAAACTACGAAAAGTTGTCCTTCCTCTCTTTTTTTATGTGTGTGCGTGTAGACTTCATTTCTATCACTGTGACGTGTACAAAGATCTTCCAGTGATTTGTAGACACTATGAAGCCATCCTAAATGGCTATTGCAAGCAGTTGTTGACGTGTTTCAGCTAGACTGACACGCTGTGTGCTTTTTTTTTTTTTACGAAATTTTGAAGTCGCTTAACTCAGAGTAAGCACCTACAAAAGGGCAAAGCTGTGCTTTTCTTATTTCTATTGTTCATTACGCCATGAACGTGTGTGTCTGTGTACTTCTAAACGCATTATTCATTCTCCGATTGGTTTTTTTTTTCTCTTTCCCTCTTCATCTTTTCCTGTTCAACCGTAGTCAGTATTCCGGCCTGAACTCATGCCTTTTTTTTCTGCTTATTTCTTTCAATACCGAAAAACAAAAACTGTTTCTTCCTTTTTTGGTGTCTAATGATGCTTTTTCCTTGTTTTCATTGTTATGCCTTTTTGCATTCATTGACTTTGCCTTTCCACTCTTCCGTACAAACAACAAGGCTACTCCGTATTGCATGTGAGATTGTGAAACCACACCCGAGTGTTCGAATTCAACGAGTACGCAGAAGACCTCAATCCTCTGAAGACAGCAAGTGAAATGGGGGGCTCTCTCTCTCTCCAATGATCGCCTCACTGACAGTTTCTGAGCAAGAGAGCAATGCCGCTGTTTCGTTTCAGATCTGAAAACTGGAGCTACTGCACTCCTCACATTTTTTTTCTCATTTGGCCATGTTAATGAAGTGCTCCGCAGGTCATGTCGGATTGTCTACTTGTCTCCGCTTCTCTTTCGCTCTTGCTCCACAACCTGTTGTTTTTTTCTTTGAAACATTTCTCTTCTACCCATTTACTCTCCGACAGATTCCTGTCGTCCAAACAAATCAATAGCACCCTCGTAGGACAATGTCGCTCTCTGACTACTACCGGTGGCTCTTTCCGAGCTCTCCCGCGACAACAATAACGACCACTACCGCGATGCCCACAAATACCACCACAACCACCACCACAACGTCTACGCTACTCTCTACAAGTTCATCGTCTTCGTCTGGCAGGTCCAACCACGATAAACTCGTCAACGCCATCGGCATCACCGCTGCCTGCGTGGTGTGCGTGATTGCAGCCGCGCTCGCCGTCATCGGCATTCTGGCGCTCCGCAGAGAATATTGGCGATGCAGGAGGCAGCGCGCGTTGGTTGCGGGTGCGTCCTCGTCGGCGAGTGGAGAGGGCATGGCCGTTGACACGGAAGACGAGCAGCGGCGCCGTCGCAAGCGTATCTACGCCGGTGTGCCCATCTACCCTACCACAGCGGTGGCGGACGGTGATGAAGTTGTCCTGGTGCCGGCGCTGGAGGACATCCCTGAAGCCGCCGCAGCTCCGATGCCCCGCCTCCGCCACCGCACTACTGCCGCGATGAACGCGCAGACGCAATCGAGCGGGGTGGCGTCTGTGCCGTCTTCCTCGCCCGTGGTGAATCCTCTGAACCCGCCGTCTGCGGCGGAGGTGGACACGGAGGTCTGCGTGGGTGTCGTAGTGCCGGAGTTGACGGAGGAGGAACGCAGTGAGGCAGAGAGGCGGTGGTACACGCAGCGCGACTACGGCGCAGCGATGTACTACAGTGCCCCGCCGGCAGCTGTGACCGACGAGGAGGACGATGTGTCGGAGACGGATGCTGAGAGGCGACAGACAAGTCTGACGATGAGTGACTTGGAATGAACCTGTTAAACAACGGCAGCGTCCTCATCGACTCTGTCCGATAAATCCCCTGCATCTTTTTTTTCCTTTCCACTATACCGAACTTTTCTTTTTTGATGTATTAAGATCTATATGTGGTGTGGTAGAGGTGAGCAACATATAAACACATGGGCTGCTGGCACCTCTACTGCGCTCTTCACCGCACTTTTCTCCTTTTCATTCACTAGTTTTTTTTTCTTTGTTTTTGTTTGCTTTGTCATTTATGTTTCCTCCTCACCCTTTTCTGATCGGTGTTCTGCGATGTATCCTTAGTATACTCCAAAAAAAAATTTTTTTACAATAACACGAATGTGCCTTTTTTATTGGAATTGTAATTTTTTGTTTTTTGATCAACACGACATCTTTCCTTTTGCCAATGAACACTTGGAACACTTGTGCACTTGGCGTAAGCAATGCTAAAACGCCTTTTTTTTCTGTCTCTTCCTCATCTTGGTGTGCAAGAAACAGCGTTTTTACATTTGATTATATACTCCGGTGTAAAAGCTTGTTGTACATGTATGTCGACCAAGGTTGATTTTCTTTTCTATTGCCCTTGCTATCAACTCCACTGCCGTCCTCGGTGCCATAATTAGCCATTGTGAGTTGAAGTCACATTAACGCTCTTTTTCTTTTTCTCCATGAAAATTACTTTTGACCCTCTGGTCGCTCTTGTTCTCCGCTAACACACTCTTCAGAAATGTGAAGAGGTCAAATTAGATGGCTTGTTTCTTAAGCTTATTGCTTCTTCTCTTCTCTCCCTTTTCTTTTTCCTTTAAGGTTCTAATCCTTTCCTTCTATTTTTGTTTCATCGCTTAAAGGTTTTGCTTTGTAGTAAAAAAGAAAAGAATAATGTGCATGTGTTTGTGTCTGTATTAGAAGAGAGAGGAAGTAGCATGATTCTCTGCCGACTGGTGCTTCGCTGCTCTCCTCTCATCATACAGATGGCGCACAGCGCTTGCCCAGCGCTTCACTCTTCTACTCGCTCACTTTTCGAGTTGTCTTCTTTGAACCGATCGTCGCTTGCCTCA
The DNA here is from genome assembly GCA_000482105.1 of Crithidia acanthocephali. NCBI lineage: Eukaryota > Euglenozoa > Kinetoplastea > Trypanosomatida > Trypanosomatidae > Crithidia > Crithidia acanthocephali. The sequence goes on along the minus strand of AUXI01000424.1, from coordinate 1,743 downwards.
GGCAGTAAAACCGTGGCCACACCACTTTAGTAATTCGATTATCACTCTCCTAAAAACCTGCGCCTGCGCTCTTTTCTCTCTCTCTGCTGATGTCGTCTGCACAACAGCGTACTGCTTCTACTGACACCAAAGAAGGCACAAAACTTCGAAATCATCTTTCTTTGCTACACGCTTGAGCCACGATTCTACACTTTTCACACGTCTTCGCTTTTCATTTACCGCCTTTTTTTTCTTTTGATCTTTCACTACCGTCACGTTTTTCTTTTCTTTTTTTTTGCTTTAGGAGGAGGCTTCTGCTTTATGAATCGTATCGCCTTCGTTTAGTTAGTTGTTTTGCAGTTCTCTTTCCAACAAGTGGCGGTTCACACTACACACCTGCGCACGATCGATGGACGTCAACTCCGCTGTGTCGTGCATTTTGGTCCTCTTCGAGGTTCTCCTGTGCGTTTATTTCTGCCTTGCCTTGAAACGTTACCATCAGCGCTTCATCGAGGATTCGGACCTGGACGACACCACCGCCAATTCCACCACTGAGCAGGGCATTGATGGCCACGACGGTGATGGGCACACCTCAGCGCCCCCTACCCGTGCGGCTGGCACCGTCCTCTACACCGCACCCACCACACAGCAGCGGCGTCGGCAGGGCAACTTTGCGTCCTACTTCCCTCCCGCTGAGGTGGGAGAGACGGTGGTGGAGGGCAGCGTGATTGCGCAAACGGGCATCGATACTGCAGAGGTGGAGAAGGAAGAAGAGAGTGACAAGGAAGCGCCGTACGGAAAGGCAGACTACCTTCATCGGAGCCGCAGTCAAATGATCATCTCTGCATCCTCACCAACCAGCCCCTTGCACTGACTGTCCAATGGGGAGCACAGCTCTCCTCTCCTTGTCGCTAACGCGAAATGATAACGAGATGGAATGCGAAGCTTCTCGCTTCACGTCTCTACTGTATTCCGTCTACTTATCCTCATTTTTTCTCTCTCAGCGTCAGAGTTGCCTTACTGCTCTCTCTCTCTCTTGTTTTTTTTCTTTTTTTATATTTTTTAGTGTCCTAACGCTTGTTTTACGCTGTCACGTTGAGAAACCACAACGCTGCGTGACGCGTCTTCTCCATCGCGGACGAGCCGTCGCATCGCGTGCTATCTCGCTGCTCTCCAGTGATGTTTAAGCCAACCGCCAACTGGGGTCACACGTGCACATCTGCCAAAGGTCTGCACACCGTTTCGTTTATTCTCTATTCTCTTCTTCTTTTTCTTTTGAGTGTGTGTCTTCTGTGATTTACTCTTTTTTGGTTCCAAGTGCATATGCAATCGATGCTTGCTGCAAAACGCACAAAACACCATAACTGCACAAGTACCCAAAAGGTACAAGAAGTTTATAGTGCCTGTTGTCGTGGAGACTAGAAGAAAGAAGAGCATGCGTTGAAGGCTCTTCTTTTGTTCCTCTTTAATGGATGCAAGGAGCAGGAGTTGTTCATGTGTTGCATTGGGTTTCTGCGTATCCGCTGCTGCTTTTGACCGATTGCCCCACACCCAACGAGCGTTGTCCTCTAGATTCTTCCTCGGCTCTTTCTGCACTGTTGCACTCCTTGCATTTGCTCTCGTTTCTCCTTTCTTTCTCTCTCTCTCTCTCTCTCTCTCTCTCTGTCTTTTGCACTTTTCAATACAAACGGCAGTATCCGTCGAGTGCTCATTTCCTTGCCTCGCCGAGGAACTCTTAAGTTGTTTTTGCGTGTCCATTTGCTT
>AUXI01000423.1:0-20589 GCA_000482105.1 Crithidia acanthocephali | reverse complement strand
CATCAAGACAAGGGGAAGAGATGGGGAACGAAAGAACATATGACGGGGAAATAAGAGCCTTCAGGAACTGTAGAACTGCTCCCAAACAAGACGCTGCACTGCGCATGTACATCAATGTGCAGTGTGACGCTTGTGGAGACTGCCCATAGGCACCAACGCAGCACACCAACACCACGCTTCAGCGGAGCAAAAGATGGCGACTTCTTTGACACCTTCACACCTTCGTCCCCGAGACAATCGTATCTTCCTTCTGATCATTTCTTCTAACAAAAAAAAAACAAAAAAGCAACACACACAAACCCATCTTTTTATTTTATTTAACGATATTTTGGCACTTTCTCAAAGCCTTTTTGCAACGCCAAACCTGTCACTGCGTCGGCAGCACCTCATCCGCGATCATCATCATCGGAAACACCACCGTCGCATCACCCTGCACCCGCACAACCTCAGCATCCTTCTTCAGCAGCCCGCACGCGATGTCGTCTGCCAGCACACTCGAGCTGACGCACCCGTCCGCCTCCAGCCCCGTCGTCACCAGCACCACCGCATCCATCGGCACGTTGCGCAGCAGGTGGTGCTTCGGCAGACCGCCGCCAAGCACAATGGCGACGTTGCGGCCGGTGCCGTCTGCCGCAGCCACCTCACGCAGCCGCGGCACGTCCTTCAGCGGGTCCACCACGAGCCCTTTCTGCGAGAAGTTGTAGAAGTAAATCATGTCCCCCATAGACCCATCCGTGAAGGCAGGAGAGAAGACGGGGATGTCGTTCTTGTGGCACCAGTAGAGCAGGCTCGAGGTGCACGTCTCCGGGTGCTGCCGCTCCATCGCCGCCCCCATCGCCGCAATGAAGTCGGAGGGCCGCGTGTGCGTCTGCCAGCGCGATGCCCGCTGCGCCTCGTGCAGGGTGCCCAGCACAGGCATGAAAAAGTCCTCGAACCAGCAGTAGTTGTCGTTCGGCACCAACAGGTTGCCGATGCGGTTGATGCCGCGACGGCGCAGCGCGCGACCGTCCAGGTTAAACTGACCGAGCACCGTGCTGCCGCCGCACTTGATAACATCCTCCTCGATGCCGCCGGCGGAGGAGATAAAGCAGTCGACCAGCCGCTCCCGTGCGAGGAAGGCGAAGGTGTCGCGCAGGCCGCACGAGATCAGGTTGGAGGTGTAAGCGAGGAAGACGCGATCACCCTTGGCGCGGTGGTGCAGGGCCCGCTGGATGAGGTGGCGACCGCGTCCGATCTGCGTCGCCTGCAGGCCGACGGTGGGCAGGCTGGACACGACGGCCCACAGTGCGGCTTCCTGCGAGGTTCGCACGAGGGACTGAAAGTCGACGCAGCCGACCTCCGTGGAGGAGGCCCTGGTCAGCTCCTTCGTCGCTGCCCTCCGCACACCGGCTGACGGGGCAGTAGCAGTGGCATTGCTGGAGTGGTTCTTCGAGGACGAGGGGAGGGCCTTCTTGCGGCGGCCAGCCCGTCGGCGGCCACCCGTCTCGCGGCGACGGCGTTGGACTGGCGGTGTAGTGTCCGCTGCAGGAGCAGCAGTAGCTGCCTCCATTGCTCAGGAGAGGGAGGGCGGTTGAGGTCACACTTGTTTCAATGACTTCTCTTCTAGAAAACGCGGAGTAATCGGAGTTGTTGTGTGCAAAAAAAAAGACACTGCGAAAGGACGGCGGTGGCGCAACAAGAGTGAACAGCGTACGATGTACGATAAGAGAGAGAACAGAAAAAGAAAAAGAAGGAGGAAGCCTCAAAGTGAAACGTGATGGGTGGAGTGAAAGCATCCACAAAGAAGAGCGTTGTTCCGACAACCGTACGTACGGGCATGGTCGACGTCAGAAGCTCTGATACGCCGGTTGGAGAAGCCTCGAAGAGCACTGTGGTGCGACAGCACAACCGTAAAGCTGTGAGACCTTGCAGGAACGCGCACTCGGAGCGCAGCGCGACAAGAGCCGCAAATGAAAAAAAACGACCGTTTTTTCAGAGGCCAGAGTAGTGTTTCTCTTTTCTTTTTTTTAATTGTGCAATGAAGTGAGTTAGATCAGTAGGTTAGTCGAATCAAGTAGATTATGTCTCAGCGAAGCTCTGAGTGTTACTTCAGATAAATTCTTTAAAAAGAAAAGCCCAACAGTGCAGTCACACACATTAAAGAGAAGAAAACACCCTTCGTTGCAACGGCTGCACAACCAGCCGCACACGAAGAAGAAGAAAAAAAGAAATGTCAGATCGGGAATTAAGCGTGTTAGGGTTTTTTATTTAGTGTCTTAAAAGTCAAAAACAGCAACAACCAAAGATATGGATAGGTGCGAACAACGCAGCAAGGCAAACAGAATCCACCCACTCCAGTACCAAACAATCGCCTCATAATAGACTTAAAAAAAAAAAAACAAAGCGACAACGAAAAACAACTCAGAAAGAACTGTCGAAGAACTTGTTAGAAAAGTAAACAAAAAAAACGGCTTCCTCGTCACACCTAGAACAAGCAGAAAATAAAGTAAAAAGAAAACAGCTGCTACCAAACATCAAGTAAAAACAGACACGTAAAACTGTAATGCAAAAGAAAAAAAACTCCTCACAGACCCGCGTTCAGCAGCTCGAACCACTGACGCATCGCGTCCGCGATAATCTCCGGGAGGTTCTGGATGTCGCGGATGATAAGGTAGTAAGGGAACGGGAAGTCCTCCATGTACGGCCGGCGCACCACCGACTTGCCCGAGAAGCTCACAATCTGCATGTCAAGCACCGACCGCGAATTGGACTTCACCGCCTGCATGCGCTTCTCGCGATCCGCCTTGAGGCGGCGCAGCTGCTCGGCGGTCGACAGCCCCTGCAGCGATTTGGAGTTTTTGGTCAGCGGGGCGTCCATCGGCGCTGCAGCAGCCGCTGGCCCGGCACTCGCACTGCTGACGTTCCCGCTTCCCTCCGCCGCGTTGATGTCCAGCAGCACCAACACCACCATCTGGTGGTTCTCCTCCGCACGCACCATCAGCTGCCGCAGCGCCGCGCGGTCCTCGGTGATTTGCCCGTCGCTGATGATGAACATAATCTGCTGCAGCTGCTGCGTCGTCGAGCGCGTCTGCCCGTGCATGCGGTCGCGTGCGTCGTCGAGGTAGGTCAGCGTCGTCTCCAGCATCTTCCGCATGTCCGTGGATTTTTGCTCAAAAGTGATTTCGCTGAAGAGCCGCGGGCCGCTGTCGGCGAGGAACGGCTCCTCAAGCGGGTGCACCATCGCCGTCTCCTTGCCAAAGCACGCCACGCCGAACTCACCCACCTCCAGCTGCTGTAGCGCCTTCGCGATGAGGGCCACCGCACGGCACGAGAGGACACCGGCGTTGTTGCACTGCATGCTGAGTGAGTCATCCAGCGCGACGAGGATTTGATAGGTGCGCTTGTTCGGCTTCGTGCGGCGCAGCCAGATGCGGTCCTTCTTGAACTGCGAGGCGATGTACGGGATGATGCGCTTCATGTTGAGCCGCTTGCCGGTTTTGTAGTCGCCCTGCAGCTTGTCCGCAAGGGTCGGCGCGAGGATGAGCCGCAGCTGCTCGCACAGCTGCTGTGACAGGCCCTGCACGGCCGTCTCCTGCTCCAGCCACAGCTGCCGGCCACGCTCGAGTTTCGCGTTGGCCTCCGCGGCGACGTCAGTGTCGTTTTCTTTCGTCGCCGCGTCGTCCTCCTCGTCCTCTCGCGCGCTGTCGTCGTCATCGCGGGCGGTCGTGCGCACCTGCTTCTTCGACTTCTTCTTGGATGACTTCTCCGCCGACTCCTTCTCCTCCAGCTTGGTCTGGTCGTCCTTGTTCTGGTGTCGCTTGCGGCGCGCGTCCTGCGGCGTCTCGGCAGCCGCGTCCGACTCGTCACCGTCGTCGTCGCTGCCCTCCTCCTCCTTCTCCGCACTGTCGTTTGCCTCGGTCGGCTTTGCCTCCGTCTGCTCCGCCGCGGCAAGCCCCTCGCGGTCGCCATTTTCGTCCCAATCGAACTCCTCCATGTCTTCTTGCGCGTCGGCGTCGTCCGGCTTTGGCGGCTTCTCGTTTGCTGGCTCCTCCTTCTCATCCTTCACCTCGACGTGCTGGTTGAGGTTCAGCTGCTGCATTTGCCGCTGGTGCCGCTGCAGCGCCTCCTTCACCGCGCGGTACGGGTTGTGCTGGGAGCGGGTCTGCTCCGTGTTGTCGCGGCGCTGCGCCTGGTCGTTCTGCTCCTGCTGCTTCTTCCAGTTCTGCCCCGCGTCGTCCTGCTCCTGTTGCTCCCCAGGCTGTTCCTCCTCGTTCGCGGCCTGCTCCTGGTGCGGCTGGCTGGACTTGTTCTTCTTCTTGTCCTTGTCGAGTTCCTCGGTGGCCTCCTCGCCCTCGCGGTCATCCTGGCGGCCGCCCTCGTACACGTTCTCATCCGCCGCATCGCTGGCGTCCTCGAGGTCGCTGGCGTCGTCGCCGTCGCCGTCGCGCTGCTCCACCTCCTCCTCGCCGAACTCGCTGCGGTTTTCGTCGGTGCTGGCGTCGTCATCGGCGTGGTGCTCCGACCCGTCGCTGCCCTCCTGCGGCTCTTCCTCGGCGTCCGTCGGCAGCTCTTCGTCTGCGGCGCTCTCCTCGCGCTCCTCGCCATCCGCGTCACTGCGCTCGACGGAGTCGCCGCTGTCGTCGTTGCCGCTGTCGTCGTCCATCTCGCTCTTCGCATCGTCGCCGACGAGGTCGTGCTCGCCGTCCCGCTCCGCCTCGGCCTCGCGGATCTCCTCCGCCTTGTCCTCGAAGCCGCCGGTCTCGTCCGCGTTGTCGTCGTCGTCGCCCTTGTCCTCGGCGAGGTCGTCCTCCGGCACCTCCTCCGCAGCATCCCCGCCGTCCTCGTTCATGTCGTCCTCGTCGCCGGCGTCCTTCTTGGACTTTTTGCGGTCCTGCTCGGTGCCCTCCTCGACGTCGCCCATCTCCTTGTCGGACTCCTCGCCCTCCTCGTCGCCCTCCCCCTCGCTCTCCTCCCGCTGCTCCTTCTGTCCGTTGAAGTCCGTCTCAACATCCGCAGCGTTGTCCTCCTCGTCCTCCTCCTTCTCCCCTTTCTGCTGCTCCTTCTCCGGCGGCTCCTCCTTGTCCTTCATGTTCATGAGCTGGTCCTCGTTCTCGATCTGGTCCGTGACGTCTTTCTCCCCTTCGCCGTCGTCCATGCCAGTGCCGTTCTGCTGGGCACCGCCCTCGCCATCGCCCTCGCCGTCCTCCGCCTCCTCGTCCTCGGTCTTGCAGAAACCTTTCTTCAGCAGCACCGTGAAGAGGCGCGACACGACAAGGCCGAAGTGGCACTGCGCTTCGAGCACCGCCGTCCACGCCGCACGCGCGCGCGCCACCTCACGCAGGCAGATGGACAGCCGCGGCAGCAGCTCCGTCTTCTCCGCCGGCGTCAGCGACACGGCGGTGCAGCTCGCCGTCGTGGCCGTGGCGGTGGTGGTACCGACAATCACGACATCCGCTGCGTCCTGTGCAGCCAGTAGATCCTCGAAGACCGGCACCAGCCGCTGCAGAGTCGTCTGTACCCCAGACCCGTACTGTGCGTACTGGGCATACACGGCAGCCGGGCCAGACGCGACGTCATCATCGCTGCCGCTGGCGCTCTCGTCGGCACCGCCCTCCTTCACCGCCGCTGCAGCGTCGGTCGCGTCTGCAGGAGGCGACTGCGTCACGGCAGGAGCGTTGGGCTGTTGCAGGGCCTCGTCCACGATGGCCACGGCGTCCTCGTCGACCGCCACGACGGCATCCAACTCACTCAGCGCGTTGGCCAGGCGTTCGCTCCACGACGCCGGTGTGGCCTCGGTGCGACGGCGCTTCGCATCACCAGCCGGCCGCTGCGGGCCGTCCGCTGCAACACCATTTCCATCACCGCCGCTACCCTGCTTCGACTCCGGGTGCGATGGCTGCTGCTCGTGCCTGGCGAGGACAGCAGTGATGGCATCGACGAGCGGTCGTGCCGCGGCAGCCGCACTCGTCGTCCCGCACGCCTGCAGCCGCGTCGTAACGCCCAGCAAGCCATGCAGCGCGTCCAGCACCGCCGCGGCAGTGCCCGGCGGCACGAGGGAGATGGCAGAGCGGCGCATCGGCTCGTTCGCCGTGCAGAGCCCCCACAGCTCGTGTGCGCCGCTCGCCATTTCGTTGATGAGGCGGACAGCCTCCACGGCGTCCGCGGGAATCAGCTTCTGCTGCACCATCCACGTCAGCCCGCCGCAGACAGACTGCGCGAGGCACGCCAGCTCTACCGCGTCGTCGAGCAGCGCACGCGAGGGTACCACTGCGGGAGACGCCAACGCGCCGTCTGCCACGACCGCGGCGTTCTGCACGGCCATGTGCAGTACCCGCAACTGCTCGTGGGTGTGGTACAACTCGCACAGCAGCGACGAGGCCCGCACGGCAGCCGCGAAGAGGCTCTCAGCCGTACCTGTGCCGCGCTTCACCTGGGCAGCGGACAGGTCGTGGTGCGGCTTCCGCTCCACCTCCCGCAGACGCTGCAGCCACCGCGCAAAGCGGTACTGCTCCGCCGCGGCCGCGTCCAGCGAGGCTACGGCTGCCGTCTGATCGGCGTGTGTCTCGCGGCAGCCCCGCAGCGCCTCCGTGGAGGAGAAGACCACCTCCCAGGCGCCAACCTGGTCGATGTGGGTGTGCGGCACGCCCGCCTCCGAGAGGCGGTTGAAGAGCGTCTTGAGTGCGCGCACCTTCATCTGGTTTGGCGTCTTCGGCTGCTGCAGCGCCGTCACATTCTCCACCACTTCCTCGGCCGCGTCGCGCAAGAACTCGTGGGCATTGGCGAGGTGCGCGTTGCCTGCCGTGGGTCCCGCCGCCGTAGCCGCCTTCTCGTCGTCCTCCTGCGAAGGCGGCACGGCGGCAACGGCCTTCCCGTTGCGCTGCCGCTTTCCACTCTGCGGCTTGCCTTTGCCCTTCGCCGACTTCTCCTCCGCCTCCTTCGCGGCCTTCTTGGACGTCTTGTCCTTCCTCTTCGACCCTGCCGCGGCGGCAGTGGCGGTCAGCTGGAAGCCAAGCGAGGCGTCGTCCTCGCAGCGCTGCTCCTCCGCCGTGATGACCGACAGCACCGGCGTGCGCAGCGCCTCCTCCAGCGAGCCCAGCACGCGCGCCATCTTCATGTGCGACTTCTCGGCGGTGGCGCGCACCGCGTAGTAGTTCGCGTCCTCCCACCGCATGATCTTGGCAAACTCGGCGATGTCCTCCTCGATCGGCTGCACCGCGTTGCGGCACTGCGTCGCGATGAACGTCTCAAACTGCGCGAAGAAGTCGCAGACATGCAGGACGGTGTTGGCGAGTGGCGCCTGCGGCCCCTCCGCCGCGAGCAGCTGGAAGCCAAAGCCCTGCAGCAGACGCAGACGCACGGCGTAGTCGCCAAAGGTGGCGCTCCACATGAATTGCGAGGCGTGCTGAAAGGCACGGCGGCAACGGCGCAGCAGCCGCGACACTTCGCCATCGTCGTTGTCGCTGCTGTCGTCGCGGGTACTCGCTGCCGCACCTTCGTCTCCGTCCTCGACAGAGAGCAGGACGTCGTAGAGGGTGAACCACTGCTGGGCTGCCTGCAGCTCGAACTCCGCCCGCTTCGCCTGGAAGACGTGCGACCAGCAGTGCAGCTCCAGCCGCCGCCACCGCAGCACAAAGGATGAGAGCTCTGTCATGTGCCGCATGAGCGACACGTCGTGGGAGGCGTTACGCTCCCACTCGTAGCACTCCCGCAGCAGCACCTCGCAGCCCGCCATCACCTTCATGAGCGGCGTGCCCATCGCGGGGAGGGCGGCGATCTTGTGGCCGACGCGCAGGCAGCGGTGCAGGGCTGGGGTGTCCGGGTAGGTGATGGCCAGCTTCTGCACCGCCTCCAAAAGCTCGTGCAGCGGCTTGCTGAAGCAACTCAGCTCGTAGACGTCGGTGTCGAGGAAGATGTTGAAACCGCTCTCCCGGCGCTCCTCCAAGGAGACGGCGGTGGGGCTCATCTCCGTGCGCAGCATTGACACCCGTGCGGCAAAGCCGTTCAGCAGCAGCTGCTCCTCCTGCCCGTGTGCCTGCACCGTGCTGCCGCTGAGGCTTCGTGAACTGGCGGAGGAGGAGGGGTACGCGTGCAGCTCCGCCGCGAGCGCGTCAAAGCGGTGGCGGAAGGCGTCCAGGAGGTGGGCCGGCGAGGCCGCGGTGTCGTGCATGCGGCTCGACACGAGGCGCCAGTAGAAGGTGCGGTGCACCTCCACCAGGTGGCGCAGGTAGTGACCGTCCTTCTCCTTGAAGAGGATGCGGGCAAACTTCGCGCGACGCCCCTCCACCTGCGCCTCCGTCTTCGTGTCCGCCGACTCCGCCGCGGCGTCTGCCTCAAGCGCCTCCTCGCTGAACTCCTTCTCGTAGCTCGGGAAGAGCTCCTTCAGCTTGCGCAGCAGCTTCTCGTCGTCGCCCTCGATGACGACGGCTTTCTCCTTGTACAGCACCGCCATCTCATCCGCACGGCGCTCCTGCGCCTCCCACTCCTCGATCTGGCGGAAGAGGGTGCGGAACTGCGCGAAGACGTCCTCGACGAAGGCGCGACTGTTGCCCTGCGGCGCCGTCCCGGCCAGTAAGGAGAGACACGCGTCAAGGTAGACCACGCGGTGGCGCAGCAGAGCGGAGGTGTGGTGCGTCGGCGGCATCGGCAGGGAGTGCACCAGCGGCGAGGGGAACTGCAGCAGACGCAGCGCGTCATCGCGGGGGAAGAGTGCGCGGGCGGCCGTGGCGTTCGCCAGAGCCGCCACGAGACGGGGATCCGTCGTGCAGCTCGCCCGTGCGGCCATGGAGGCCAGCAGCGCCGCCTCCGCGAAGTTCACCGTGACGTCCTCGTAGCCACCGTACTCGGCGAGGAGCTGCATCACCTGCTCGAACAGCAAGTCGCTCCAAGCCGCCCGACTGGCGACGATCTCCTCCGCGACCACGGCGGCGTCAGCCGGTGAGGCGGCAGCGCTGAAGGCGGTGAGGTCGAAGAGCCCCAGCACACGCGCGTCGGACAACAGCGTGGAGCACACCTGGTACAGCTTGCGGATGAGGGTGGCGTACTGCATCCCCGTGGCCTCGGGACGGGCAACGTACTTCTGCTGTGCGCGACGGCGCAACTCGGTCTCCTGTGCGCGCAGCGTCTGCAGCACCTCTCGCTGTGGGCTGTGCTGGCGCAGGGCGAGCCGCGCCGCCCAGGCAAAGGCACCGTCGAGCCGCTCCAGCAGCTCCAGCTCCGCCGTGGCAACGGCTTTCTTGCACTCGCGGCGGTACATTGGGTCCACCGGCGACTGCGGCAGCAGCAGGCGGCACTTCACCGTCCACAGCAGCGTCACGGCCGGCAGCATGTCAGCCGCATCGCCGTGCTGCAGGCGGTGTAGCAGAGCTGAGAGGAGGGGCTTCTGCTTCTCGAGCAGGGTCGACGGCATCGCGGTGGTCGGCACCGCCGCCACCGTAGCCTCGGCGGCGGCGAAGAGCGGCTGCTGCGCAAAGGACGCCGCCGTCAGCGTGCGTGGCGGTGGCAGCGTCGCTGGGGCCTGCGCCGCCAAGTCCGGGAAGCACGCACAGAGCACCCCCATCAGCTCCCGCTGCGAGTTTACCGTCCACTCCTCCAGCGGCGCCGCGGCAGCGAGTGGGCAGGTCTGCAGGAAGGTAGTGAGCCCCGCCAGAGCACGCAGCCGGGCACTATCGGCGCGGCCCACGTCCATCACGGGAACCTGCGCGCCGTATCGCACGCACTCCGCCGCCGCCACGGCCCAGGCGCCGGCGACGAGGTGGCGCGGGCCGGTCACGCCGTAGCGGTGAGCGAAGCGGCTCACGAGCAGCGGCGTCAGCTCCGCCAGCGCGTGCGTCATGTCCGCCGCGTCGGCTGGGGAGAGGCCCTGCACGCTGCGCCAGAGCGCCATCTCCAGTTCCGTGAACAGCGGCAGCTGGGTGGTGTAGGTCTGCACAAACGCCTTCATGCGGGCCTGGACGGCAGGCAGCAGGTGCGGCTGCAGCGCCAGCAGTGCGCTTGTGTGGCCAGTGCTGCGCTCACCACCCTCACTGGGGTGGTGCATGAAGGCGGTGGTGGTGGCGTGGAGGGCCGCGGTGGCACGCAGATACAGCAGCTGCTGCAGGCACGCGAAGCCCTCGCGGAACGCGGCGGACTCCCACAACCGATGGAGCAGCGCCTGGGCAGCGTCGGATGCGTGCTGCGCCGCGCCGCCTTCCGCCTTCGCGCGCGTCGTCGCCGATGACGATGAGACCGCTGCGGTGCTCCACGCCTGCAAAACGCGGCGCTCCTCTGCAGTCGTAATGTGCGGCGTCGGCACGTAGCGGTGCAGCGGGGCCTTGCCACCCAGCAACGGGAAGGGCAGGTCCAGGTGCTGCCGCAGGGTCTCGAGAAAGGCGGTGGCAGCCGCCATCACCTCCGCGCCGTGGAGCAGCGGTGGCTGCGCCTTCCGCGCCATGTTGCACACCAGCGCGGTGTACGTGACGAGCGGGATGTAGTTGTCGGAATGCACGCCGTCGTTCTCGCGGGCGTGCTGCACCACAAGCCGTGCAAGCGGAGCGACGAGTCGCAGCGTCCGCTGGAAGGCGCTGGGCGGCAGGGCCGCGGTGGCGGCGCTCGTCAGTTCGGCATGGAGGGTGTCGCACAGTCGCGTCAGTGCGTTGTTCACCAGCGTCGAGCTCACCACCTGCGGGTGGCACTGCCAGAGGGCGGCGAGGGAGGCTGCGTGCGGGCCCACCACCTGCACCGCGCGCGTGTACAGTGCACCGAGCATCTCAGAGGAGCAGTAGGCGGTGTTCAGCAGTGGCTGCACTCGCGTGGACAGCTCGATGGGCAGGTGTCGGCTGACCCACAGCTGGCGGGCTGCCGTAACGGCGCTGAGCGGCACGCTGTCGATGCACTGATCCAGCACAAAGCACAGCAGCAGATCCTCCAGCGGGTAGCGCGACTCCGTGGGCGTCTTCGCGTCCTCGAGCTTCACTACTGTGCCAGGCATGAGATCGCCTGCGACTGCGTGGTCCGCCTGCTCCTGCTGCTGCTGCTGCGCCGCCACCAGCAACTGCCGCAGCGCGAGGGTGGCGCGGTGGACGCGGCGGTGTACCAACGCCACGGCAACGTCGTCTGCTGATCGACGCACTGCTGCTGCGGCTGTCGCTGCTGCGTCATCACCATTCACCATCTCCTCTACTGCCTCTTCGTTTTCATTTGCGCGGAAGGACGCCAGCGTGCACAGCGCGTCCTCGCCATCGTCTGTCTGCAGCTGCAGCGCACGCAGCACCTCAGCGGCGTCGTTGACGTCGTGCAGTACGCGCGTCATGAAAGCACTGGCGTCCTCGTCGCCGGCGCCGTCCATGATGCGCCGCAGCAGCGCCAGCAGCTCTGCCTTGAAGCCCGCCCAGTGGCCGCTGCGGTTTTGGATGTAACGATGCAGAATGAACTTCTCGAGGTCGCTGACGTTGCTGGTTGGCCGCAGCAGGCAGCTCGTGCGCAGCAACGTAAACACGCTCGGCGCGCCAGCGGAGAGGGCGTCGCTGAGCTGCGCCGAGCCCGGGTGCTGCGAGTCCGCGTGGAAGCCGACGGAGGCGAAGGTGTGGTGGTAGCTGAGCAGGCGGGACAGCAGTTGCACCGCAGGGGGGCGGGCCGGCGTGCTGTGTGCTTCGTCAACCTCTGCAGCCTCGTCGCTTTCGTGCTCCTCTCCCCCTACCGCCTCTGACGCAGCGCGACGATCCTGCTGATCCTGCATGACGACGGAGGCGTGCGCGCTGAGGGCCAAGCTTTCCATGGACGGGATCGCCACCGGGGCGGCGTACAGCTCCACCGCGCGGTTGCGCATCGCACGCGAAATTTCGCCGTAGCGCGGGTTTAACGTGGCGAAGAGGCGAAAGCGCGGGTGCGGGCGGATGACGCGAACCTCGTTGTTCACAATACCCTGCTCGTTCACCGAGAGGACACCGTTGGGCTCCACGAGCGGGTTTAGCCGGTCCAGCACGCTCGCGTTGCAGTAGTTCACGTTGTCCAGCACCAGCCAGTGCCCCTGCAGCATCGCCTCCAGCACGAGGGAGTCGCGCCACTCGAACTCGCCCTGCTTGCCCTCCACCTGGTCGAATCCGCCCAGCAGGTCGACCGTGTCGCAGCTGGCGGTCATCGAGAAGGTGACAAGCTTGGCGCCGGCGAGAGCGGCGGCGGTGCGCAGCGCGAACGTCTTGCCCGCGCCGGACGGTCCAACGAGCAGCGCGAACTGGTTCTGCTCCACGCAGACGAGGAGGGACTTGACCAGGTGGGCCTGCGAAGGCAGGAGTAACAGCGAGCCAAGCGCCTGCGCCTCAGCACCGCTGATGCTCGCCTGCTCCCGCTGCATCAGCCGCTGCCGCGCAAAGTACACGGCGCCGTCGTGAATCAGAAAGTCCGAGTCGCACGCGTCCGGCACGTCGTGTGCCACCGCCGCTGCGGAGAAGCACCGCGCGAGAGACGCGCGGCAGCGCGCCACGTCCTCCTCGGTGCGCATGCGCTGGAGGAAGAGCATGTCGGCGAACGAGGTGGGCCGATCCCGCACCTCATACCACTGCAGCAGCTTCGCCCACCGCAACACGTCACGCAGGTTGAACTCCCACGGGCTGCCGCGCAGTCCGTAGAGGCGTCGCACCATCGTGTCCTGCTGCAGCTGCCCCACAAAGTCGACCATGCGTCGCAGCGTTGCCTCCTCGATATCGGGGCACACCGCCTTCGCGATCACGATGAGGTCGCTCACCTCGAACGCCTCGACGTGCACCTTGATGAAGCGGTTCAGGAAACTGCGCGGCAGACCCTTGCGACCGCCTCCCTCCAGCAGCGGGTTCTGGCAGGCAAAGACGCGGAAGTCAGGGTGCGCGTGAAACTCCTCGTTGAGCTCGGGAATGAAGACGGTCGAGCGGTGGTCCAGCAGCGCGTTGAGGCCCTCCAGCACCGACTGGCTCGCCAGGTTCAACTCATCCAGGATCACCCACGAGCCTTCCTTGAGCGCGCGCAGCAGAACGCCGTCGGACCAGGCGAACTGCGGCCCTTTCGCGCGTCCAGGCGCGGGTGGCGCATCCGTCTCTGGCGATGTGCCCTCCTCGTTCGCACGCGCCGCGTTGTCCGCCGACTCGCCGTCCTCCTCTGGCGCACCGTCCACGGCGGCGTCGTCGCTCGGGCAGGGCAGGTAGGTGCCGAAGAGGTCCATGATGTCCGTCTGCTCGCTCAGGTTGATGCGCACCACCGGATGCGCCAGCGCGCAGCCCAGCGCCTCGACAATGCTCGTCTTGCCCACGCCAGGGCTGCCCTCCAACAGCACCGCCTTCTTCACCAGGCTCGCACGCATCAGCTTGGACAAGTTGCGCCGCGTCGCCGGCGCACCGAAGAAGAAGCGGTTCTGCATCGACGGCGGCAGCTGCGGCTCGGCCATCTCCGCGCACACCTCCCAGAACGGCTTGGCTGAGAGAGAGTCGTAGTCGATCTCGCCGTGTCCCAGCCGAGCGACCTCCTCGACCGCCTGAGTGGTGCAGCTGTTCTTCACAATCGCACACGACGCCTCCGACTGCCCACTGCCGACGCCGATGCCGTCGAGAATGACCGCGTCCAGTCCTTGCAAGAAGGCCACCTCCGGCGGGCAACGGCCATACGCGGCGTTCATGAAAGACACCCAGCCGATGATGTCGCGAATGCTGATGTGCTGCGGCGCGCCGGAGATCGCAGTGACCTCGGAGACGCGGCACAGCACCGCTGCCATCCGCGACGCCCACACCCCTAGCTCCGGCTCCATGCGGCGCGCCAGAATCATCCCCACCTCCTGGACATCGGTGGTGGGGCGGACGTAGATCTCAGTGAAGCGGTTCCGCAGCGCCGGCGACAGCTCCTTCTTACCAAAGTCGCCGCCGGGGTTCATGGTGGCCATCACGAGGAAGCGCTCGTGCGCAACGATGCAGTCGGCGCTGCTCTTCTCCGCCAGCGTCACGCTGCGCGACGGCTCCAGCACGCTGTTCAGACGCTCCAGCACGCTGTCCTCCGTCAGCGAGATCTCGTCGAGGACGAACATGTCGCCGTTGATCATGCTCTGCACGAGCGGGCCGTTGCGCCACTCGAACAGCGCCTGGTCTCGCCGGTCTGGCGGGGCGGGGCGGAGGCTGCCGAGAAAGTCCGCTGCCTCTGTGTGCTGATGGCAGTTCAGGATGTGGAGAGGGATGCCGAGCAGAGCCGCCCACAGCTGGCACACAGTGGTCTTGCTGCTTCCCGTCTCACCAACGAGCAGCACGGGCTCCTTGTGTTGCAGGCAAATGCCCACGATCGTGAACAGACGCTGCATCGACTCCGTCCACACGATCTTGTACTCGTCGATGACGCCGCTCTCGATCTGCTCGTAGTACTGCTGCACGAACGGCCAGTACGATGGGTGGTAGATCTTCTTTTCGTCCAGCTGCGTCTTGGTGACCGACTCTATGACGTCGCGGACAACCTGTCGCTCGCTCGGCTTGCGGCACCGCTCGCCAAGCAGAAGGAAGCCGTGCTCCGCCAGCTGCTGGTACGTCTCAGGTCGGCGCTCCGCCCAGCGGAACAGGTCACGCGGCGTGATGAAACCGTGACGGCCGGCAAAAATCTGCGAGTTCTGACGGCGGATCTGCAGCGCTGTCATCACCTCGACCATCTTCTCCGCGAAGCTCGTCGGCAGCGCGTAGCGGCGGCACAGAATGGTGCTGATCTCCTTCGTGGGGATCTCATCCACGGTAATCTCGAGAAAGCGGTTGCGAAAAGCACGGGAGAGCATCTTGCGGCCGCCGTAGATGCCTGCGGGGTTCTGCGTAGCGAAGATGCGCAGCTGCGGGTGCGGTTTGATGGTTTCCTGCGTGTCGGGGACGAAAAGTTCACAGTTGTCATCCAGCAGACGGTTGAGCGCCTCAAGAACGTCGGTGGGGGCCAGGTTGAGCTCGTCCAGAACCACCCAGTAGCCATGACGAACCGCGTTCACCAGAATGCCGTCCACATAGCGCAGCTTGCCGAACTCGTCGGTGACGTAGTGGCCCAAGTACTCCTGCACCTCGGTGCTGTCATGGTTGTTGATGCGCACGAATTTGTTGCCCGTGAGCTCCGCCAGGTACTTCACCATGGAACTCTTGCCCGACGACGTCGGCCCCTCCAGCAGCACGGGGCGGTTCGCAAACACGGCGCGACCGAGGTTCGTCAGGTGTCCCTTGACGCTGTCGGTGAGGATGAAGGCCTCGTCGCAGTACGGCGTCTCGGTGCCGGCGGGAATCCACATGTGCTCGTAGGCGTGGTACGATCCCTCCTTCGGCGTGGCGGGCAGCGTCGGCGGGTGTGGACGCTTTCCGCGGAAGATGTTTTTGACGATCAGCTGCTCCACCACGGCGTGGAACTGGCGCTGCAGCGGGGTCGCGAAGCCAAGCATGAGTCCGTCAAATAAGGCGATGGTGAACCCGTAGAGCGGCGTCGCGCGGCGCACGTACGAGAGAGCGCGGGTCAGCGTCCGCAGACTGAACGACGGTGCTTTCGACTCTCCATCCAGCACGCACAGCTTCGTCTTCGCGTTGTTCACGCAGTCGAGGAAGAAGTCCGTGATTTCGTCGACCTTCGCGTCTGCTGTGAGAAAGCCGATGTACTCGCGGACGACGATGCTGATGTCGTTGCGATTGAAGGGCTCGCTCACGTAGTACTCCACGAACCGCGAGCGCAACGAGGGTGGCAAGTCCTTCTTGCCCACGTCCGTCGGTGGATTCATATTCGCAAAAACGTGAAAGTTCTTGTGCCGCATGATCGGCTCAGACGAGTCCTTGTCGGTGAGAAAGAGCCGGTCGACGTCGCCGAGGACTGAGGAGACGCGCTCGAGCACCTCGGTGCTGGCGAGGTTCAGCTCATCGAGTAGAATCCAGTGTCCCTCCCTCCACGCCTTGACGAGCGAGCCCTCCTCGAAAAAAAAGGCAAAATTTGTCTTTGTCTTCTCCACCGTGTCGAGCAACTCGTTTGCCTTCTGCTCCAGCTCGCCCCACCGCAGCTGCGTTGCCGACTCGTACTCGACTGTCGCGCTTTTTGCTTTGAACGAGCTGCACCCCTTGATGATCTGGTTCACGGCGCGGTCCCACTTTCGCGCGTTCACGGACTGCTGCAGGACATTGAGAAACTGCGCATTCTTCTCCGGGTTGAAGCAGATGGCGAAGAGCTCGGTGAACTCGCTGTACAGGTCGCGCACGGCGACGCCAACGTCGAGCGGCTTCCACCCACCCATAAAGTCGGATGAGTCAGTCTGCTGATTTAGGTTGTGCACAATCAGCGACTGACCCAGTTGATCGGCAAGGTACTGCACAATAAACGTCTTGCCTACACCAGTTTCGCCGGTCAGCAGGACATGCTCGTGGGACTCCACCGCCGCACCCAGGCGTTCAAGCAGCGACATCGCATGCGTCGTAGGGGCGAAGGCGACACGGCTTTCGCGCGAGAGCCCCGAGACGGCAGAGATGAGGGGAATCTGCACGCGACCCACGGTGTACGTCTGGTTTGAGAGGGACTCTTGTGGCTTGCACTCGAGAACGAGTGGTTCGGCGATGTTCTCGGGGACGCCACACGCCTCCGACACGAGCTTCAGAACTGCGCTACGCTCATTCCCAGGCGGGTATTTCGCCACAAAGCAGTCGAACGCTTCTTTCACCATCGTTTCGCGAATTCGAGATGAGATGAACGCCGGTCCGCCATCGCTATTAAGCTTAGTATTACTCACGGTTGCGCTCGGCATCCGTTTATTTACTCGTTTACTCCAGCGCAGCAGGTTTTGCAGACCCGCGAGGCTGGCGCCAGATGATGGCGATGTTAGTGTGGCCAGGTTTTCCACAATGGAGACGGGGACGCTGGCGTACGTACTGTGAACAATGGTGCACATTTCCTCCGCTGTCAGCGTCTGCATGATGACAGTTCCCCACAGCTCTGCGTACGGCACCGAGTTTGTCTTGCGTGTGAGGAGGGCTGCGCCGGACGAATACAACTGTTGCGTGGCGATCAGCTTGAAGCCTTTGTGCGCGTGCAGGAACTTGTTCTTGTCCGGAATAAAAAGCGTAGAGCTCTCGAGGAGGGAGAGAATGACCGAAAACACGTCGAACGAGGCGAGATCGATGTCCTCCATGAGAACCCAATACCCTTTTTCAACTGCAACGGTGAGCGGCCCGGGAACCCACTCGAAGGCACCAGGCGTCTGCGTGGCGCTGAATTTGCCGAGGAGGTCTTTGCTGTCAAACGTGTCATCTACGTTCACCTGGATCATTGTTTCCTTTGCACCGTAGCGCTCCGCCAAGTGCAACACAGAAGCGCTTTTGCCACATCCGATTTCGCCTTGGATGAGCACAGCGTTGCTCGTCTCCAGCGCAAGCTGGATGTTCTCCAGATTCCTCTCCACGGTTGGTGTAAGAATCATGGTCGCTTCTCTTTTTATACTTGGGGAATAAAGAACTTTGCTAGAACAACAAAGTCGGCATAAAAGTGCAGCTGGAGGGATGTTTGTGTGAAAGACGCGAAGAACAAAAAGTGTGCAAAAGGCAAAGAGAGTCAGAGAAGGAAAGAGAGCAAGTCAAGAAAAAAAGAAACAGACGACGAGAAAGCAAAACTGGAGCTGAGAAAGCACTATGAAGAGCATTACCACAAGGTACTTCCTTTTGTACGCAACTATAATAAGAGGAGCCGTCAGTCTTGTCTTCTCAATGCAATCTTTTTTTTTTCGGTATTGTTCGCAACAACGAAACGCACAGCTACAGAACAGCTTGCTGGTTCCAATAGACGTTGTTGTCGACTTTTTTTTTTAATAATAAACGGACCAGCAATACAATTTTATTGCACTGCTTACATTGTCTGCAGAAAGAGGAATTTGTTTCGTTTTCCGACAACAAAAAGACACAACAAGTCCTATTTGAGCAATCGACGGCACGACAAGCAGAGAGAAGTAATCGTTAGACACGTGTTCTGACAGAGCAGCAGCTGTTTTCTCAACGTGAGGAAGGCCCATAGAATTACTCTCCTTCTAAAGAAAGAAGACAAATACCGGCGTTTCTGAACTGATACAAATAGAAAAAAGAAAGAGGAAAAAAGAAAAAGGGCCAGCCGACTAAAGAAAAATGTGCCTTTTCACAAAGTGGCGTGTGTGCGTGTGCCATGGAAAGCGGCGCAGCGAGCTCACACTGCCGCAACGCTAGAAACACTGGGTATTTTAGAGCGCTGTCCTGCTGTATGCAAGTAGCTGTAGTGGGTGGACCCACCAGTGGACGCCCACCATTGCGTTGACCATTCAAGAAGCAACACAGAGATGCACCAGCTTTGATAGTCAATGCCGCGCTCCATTGTTTACCCCACTTAGCAGAGGCGGCTGCAACCTGCACTTTCGCTCCTGGGGCTAGCACGGTTTCGTGTGGTAGAACTATTAGCTGCCACTGCGGCTGACCTTCCGCAACTGAAAACGTGGAGGAGACGAGCTGCGCACACGACTGCAGCGAAAGAAGCTCGGACACACAACCTCCGCACAAGAAAACTAAGCTTTGCGCGCAGACACTTCCTGAAAAGTGGACAGAAATGTGCAAGGCTCACCTGTACTGGTACTAGCGTTGTACGCCTCCAGCGTCTATTCTCCGAAAGGACAATGCCGACTGCTTTCGGACACAGAAAAGCGGAAAAGATGGGGGGGGGAGCGGCAAAAGCCAAAGAAGGCTCTGGCTCTTTGCAATGCTTTCGTGCTGTGGCAGAGAAAAATGTTTGCGTAGTCACAAGCCACCAGTACTCAAGAAACGCTTCGGCTGCGGGCACAAGCGCATTGTCGTTGTCGAAAACCAAACACATGTTGCTTGCCAAACAAATGGCTGCCGTTTTGTCGCACGTTGATGCCCACGGCTGTGAAAAGCGAGCTCATTGGACGCGGTGAGGATCAGCAGCACAGCACTCCGCTCGGTTGAACTTCACTTATCAAAGCGATCTTCTCCAGAGTGATGCAAACAAGCGAAACGAAACCAGCACACTTCTCGTTTTACTCTGATTTGAGTTGAGAGTCGTGTTCCGCTGTCAAGCCAAAATGGCGCTGGTGTGGTCCTGTTTTTGAGTGCCGCAACGCTACTCTTCTCTTTTTTTATTCTTTTTGGAACGTTAAACTCAAAAAAAAAAAATCAAGTCCTAGTTCTTCAGCAACTGAGCAGCGGTCCACTTCGTGTATTCACGGGAAGAGGCAAACCGTCAGCTTCGACATTTGCACTGTGGACTCCTTTGGACTAGCAGCAACACGAAGATGGTAGAGAAGAAGACAAAGAAATAAACAAAAATCAGGAGGTGTGAAGATACCGTTTCTCTCCACGCTTGAGCCAATCAAAACTCTTCTATTGTGCTTTCTTTCCTCATTTTCTGTCGCATGATATCCCTCACCTTCAGTGTAGTATAGAGCATTTAAACTAGAAGAAAACGATGCGCGCCGCATCGCGCGCGCTCCAACGTGCAACTCTTGCGACCACAGCGGTTGAAGATGGCCAAGAATCAATGAAGAAGCTCGCCTTTGCACCTCTTGGATTTCTCTCACTCGGCGGCAACGTGTCGTACATCGCGTCAATTCTTGCGTCAGCAGTGACGTTTCTCGAAGGCTACAGCGCCGAGGATTTGGAAACGAATGTGCGTCTCGTTCAAGACGACAACGGTGAGTTTGTTGCACACACAGAGCTTAAGCTAGTGCCGTATGCATTTCCGCAGCAAGACACCCCAGTCAGCATTGCTCCGAAAGCTGCTGTGCCGACTCGTACAGCCGCAGCACCTCCCCAAATATCGCATCGCTTTTCGATGTCACGAACGATTTCACTGCAAACTCCGAACGCGTCCACTGAGCTAGAGTTAGAACGCTTTAAAAGCAAGTGTCAAAACAATAGCATCATGGCGGACGTGGTGGCAAACGAAATTCTGCTCACAACCGATTCTGTTGACGTTGCAAATGCAGTGCTGCACTACTCTGCGCAAGTAGGACTCACCATACCCCGAACTACTCTGGCTGAACTGATGACTCGAATGGCAGCGCAAGAAAGTTCTCTGGCGCACACAGTCTTTCGAGAGTTTGAATTTGAGATGAATGTTGGTACGACTCTAGAGAAGAGTTTTCTTAGTGCGACACCCTCGAGCACCGCGTTACCGTCCACCAAGAAACGCAAGCAAAGTAAATTAGAGCGTTTGCGAAGCTCACCGTCACGTAGCTCAAGGTTGTAATATTATCGTTTTCCTGTGTCATTTGATGCAACTGCTTTTCCTCTCTCTCTCTGCGCCGATGCAGCTTTTTAACGAGCACAATCCAAATTCAATTGTGTGCACGGAGCATTCTTAAACCATGGTGAATCAAGTAGTGTGACTTGATTTCGATTAACGTGAGCGCACTGCTGTCTTTAGAGGAACTCCTATTTGCCCTTTGTCGCTTCAAGATGGTTTTGCGTGCGTGCACTGTCAGCAATGACGCTTTTGCCGAAACGACAATACGTATAGTTGCGAGAAAAGATGACTGTGATGTTAAAGTTCATTGTTAATTAGGAATGCTTGATAGGAACACTTTTCCCTTCTTGTTTTTTTTTTTACTTTTGTTTTCCACTCTATTATTGCGCCTCTCTCTCTCTCTCTCTCTCTCTC